>JAQJZF010000027.1:32120501-32330501 GCA_028537955.1 Microtus californicus
TCTCTCTCTCCTCTCTCCCTCTCTCTCCCTCTCTCTCCTCTCTCTCTCCTCTCTCTCTCCTCTCTCTCTCCTCTCTCTCTCCTCTCTCTCTCTCTCTCTCTCTCTCTCCTCTCTCTCTCTCTCCTCTCTCTCTCCCTCTCTCTCTCTCTCCTCCTCTCTCTCTCTCCCTCTCTCTCTCTCCTCTCTCTCTCTCTCCCTCTCTCTCTCCTCTCTTTCTCTCTCTCTCTCTCTCTCTCTCTCTCTCTCTCTCTCTCTCTCTCGTTAGGAAATGACAAGCACATAAAAATAAATAAAATAAAGCAGAAATAAATAAGCCAGAACAGGAGAAATCAACAAATAGAAAGAGAAAAGGGACCAAAGAAAAAGCACAAAAAATATGTATATAGATATAGATACACACGTCGACACACTGAGCTCTCATACAAAACACAAAAGACCTGTAAGTTGTTTTTTTTTAAAGATTTTATTTATTTATTATGTATACAACATTCTGCCTCCATGTATACCTGAATGCCAGAAGAGGGCGCCAGATCTCATTACAGATGGTTGTGAGCCACCATGTGGTTGCTGGGAATTGAACACAGGACCTCTGGAAGAGCAGCCTGGGCTCTTAACCACTGAGCCATCTCTCCAGCCCCAAGACCTGTAAGTTTTAAAAAAGAAAAAATCCTAGACAACGCATTACAGACAAAAACCTCCCAAAACCACCACTGAGTTCGTGTTGTTGTGGGGCCGGGGTCCTCCCAGTGAGACGCCATTGGAGAGAATGAATTTTCCTTTGCGAGCAGATGTCCACTTAGGTAGCTGTGGGCTAGGATGGGGCTCATGCCCGCTTCTTTCAGCACCGGGAGCCCATCTGGCTCAGCACCATGCAGGCCCCGTGCCTGCTGCCACAGTGAGTTCCTATGTATGCCAGTTCTGTGGTGTCCTTGGTGTCTTCTTAGGACATAGAGATTCTTCTGCCAAGCCTGCCAGTGTGAGCTCAGTCTACAGAATCCACTGGAGGAAGGAGAGACCCCCCCCCCACCTACAGCATGTTCTCCACCTCCAGTGCAGTGCTGTGGCCAGCACATGCCCGTTCTCTCTCTCTCCTCTCTCTCTCTCTCTCTCTCTCTCTCTCTCTCTCTCTCTCTCTCTCACACACACACACACACACACATATTACATACACACATCCTCACAGGCACACACATTCACACAATACATCACATACTCATACCACACGCAGACTTACCCACATGCATGCACACTCATGCGCATTCACACACACACACACACTTGGACGCTCATGATACTAAATTTGTAAAGACGACCTGGCGCAGTATCGCTGTGGGTCACCATCAGGATGCCCTATGCCTAACCCTATTGAAATGCCATATTAGAACAAAATGCGATCCATCACTCACAGATGTGGGGAGACCAAGGGCGGAGCTACTATGAGTGTGGAAAGCCCAGGGTCATTGTTGGCTATTTAATCGTGCGTTTCATGAAATTGCAGTAGCCAGCTCAGAGACTTCTCAGTTCCTTGCTCTCTTTCCTTTTCCCAACTCATGCTCCACAGCGGAAGTACTACGGCAATATTTTCCTGTGTTGTGGGTTTTCTAAAATAACACCCATCTGATCATCTGATCTTATTTATTGTATGTGTACACACACACACACACACTTGCAGCAGCACACATGTGGAGGTCAGAGGTCAATTCTCAGGACTCGATTCTCTTCTTCTACCATGTGGGTCCTGGGCACGAAACTCAAGTCCTGAGGCCAAGCCGTAGGTCCGCTACCCACTGAGCCATCTCGCCAGCCCGTCCTTTGTTTTTTTTTTTTGCACCCGTCTGGGGGACCCTAAGACACATCCATGTCTGTGGTGCCTTCTGCAGGTGCCTGTTGGACAGTCATCTCTCTACAGGGCCAGACCATGGGTCACAGACGCACAGAACCCACTCTCGGCACAGCTGAAGGCCAGGCGTGGGGCACATTTTCAACCCTGCTGTTGTATTTTCACAGTCCATTCTGCAGAGTTCCCCTCACAGAGGGGAGTCAGATGCCCTCTGGGAGCCTCCAGGTCACCATAGTGCACGTGGTCAGGTCTTCCAAAGAGCTTGTCACACAGAAGCTTGGGAGTAGGTGACAGCATAGGAGTCACGAGACCAAGTCAACCCCCTGCCCCCATCTCCTGGTTCCACTGGAAGCTAAATTTCCCTTCATCACTAAGAGATGCCTTTGCCTGTCAAATGATGAGGTTACAGGCATGCATCACCAGCACTAAGAAACAGTGAAGATGTTTAATTTATTTATCGTGTGTGTAGAAGAGTGGGGGGAATATGTACCACAGCATGCATGTAGGGTCGGAAAAGAACTTATAGGAGGGGGTTCTCTGCTTCCATTATCCGGGCCCCAGGGTCCTAATTCAGCTTGACAGGCTTGGCAGCGTGCCTTTTCCCAATGACCCATCTTGCTCACCCAAGAATGAGGTATGTAAAACTTAAATGTTAGGCTGGCAAGATGGCTCTGAGGGGAAAGGCTCTTGCTGCACAAGCTTGATCATCTGAGCCTGAGGCCCAGAGCCTGTGCTCCTGAGAGTTGTCCTCTGAACTCCACGGGAACACCACGGCAGGCACCCTACCTCATTCCATATCACGAGACACAAGCAATCTAGATTCCTGTGGACACAGGTCTCTGCTTGGGATGCTTGAACAATTCTGTCGTGGCTCTTGGTGGTGGCTGCCACAGCAACATGAATATGCTCAGTACCACTCATCCATGCACATCACCATGGTTACAGTGAGAAAGTTGATGTAACACGCTTCACCGTAGCAATTAAAGTCTCTGCCCTTCTATCTGGCACTAAATTAGTGTCACGGAATGATCGCTTGCTTTTGTTGCCTCGGCATTTAGTCTGTTCTTTTTCCTTCTTCATTTCATATTATTTTCAATAGCTAATCCATCATTCAAAACTCAAAGCATTGTTTAGCTTTTATTTACTTATTTTGCCTGTGAAATGTGCCTGGGTGCATGTCTGTGCACCATGTGCACGCCGGAGCTTGCGGAGGTTAAAAAGAGGGACATTGGCTACCTTTGAGTAGGAGTTACAGACAGATGAATGCCACTGTGGGCATGGCTGCCCTGCAAGAGCAGTCAGTGCTCCTAACCTCATAGCCATCTCTTTAGCCCCCAAAACTTAAAATATATATATATGATGATAAGATTCAATCTGTTTTCTTTTGGGGAAAATCAATACACTCAGTATTTGCATATACTGATTTTTTGTGAATACTCTAGCAAATATATGTTTTGCTTATTCCTTGTTTTTTTTGCCCTTATATTAGTATATACCTTACAATTATACTTTGATTTAATTTTTTTCTTTTATTACATTTGCTTATTTATTTAGTGGTGGAGGGGTGGCTCACTTCAAGAAGTCAAGGGACCCAATGTGGGACTTGGTTCTCATCTTTCTAGCACGTGGCTCCTAGAGATTAAATTCCAGTTGTCGACTTGGTAGCCTGTGATTTTTACCTGTTGAGCCATTTCATAAGCCCACCTTTTTCTTGCTTACTTTTTTATTTTATTTTTTTCAGGACAGAATTTCTCTATGTAACCCTAGAACTTGCTTTGGAGACCAGTCTAGCCTCAAACTCAAGAGATCCACCTGCCTCTGCCTCCCAGTACTGGGATTAAAGGTGTGCACCACCACTGCCCAGTGTAAAACTGTGTTTTATTAAAAATCAGCAGAGTTGGGGGCTGGAGAGGTGGCTCCGCAGTTAAGAGCACTTGTTGCTTTTGCAGGAGATCAGGGTTCAGTTCCAGCATGGACATAATGGCTCACAGCCTGTGACTCTAGTTTTAGGGGATCTGTCACCCTCTTCTGGACTCCCCAGGCACTTCACATACGTGGTGCACATACATATGCTCAGGTACACACACACACACACATACACACGTGTGTGCGTGTTTTTAAAAAATATTAGCAAACTCGGAGGGCATGCTAACTAACGTAGTGATTGCTGACTTCAGATACACAAATATGAAAAGACATCCTAAGTCCCAGAGCATCCCCACACAGCACCGAGGCCTGAGGAGGAAGCGCATTTGTCTCTCGAGTGAGGCAATGGGAAGGACCAACCCTGTCTGCTTGACGCTTTCCTCAGGTGGATGATGCTGACGAGCCTGAGAAGCCAGGGGAGAATAAGGCGCCCAGTAAGTTCCAGTCCGTGGGAGTGCAAGTCGAAGAGGAGAAGTGGTGAGTCCACAGTTTGTCCTTGTCTTCCTGTCTGCTGCTGGCCAGGTGTGCGCGGCACTCACCCGTGACAAACCTCTGCCTTCCTGCCACTAGGTTTGGGGAGAGGGCAGATGTGGGGACGGCCAGAGCCCCTCCGTAAAATTCACAGCCATTCTATATTAATTCTACTTTATTAGTATTGTTATTATTATCACGTTGTTGTTGTTGTTGCTGCTGCTGCTGTTAAAACAGAGTTGTGCTGTGTACCCCCTGGCTGACCTGGAGCTCTAAACCAAGCTGGCCTCAAATTCACAAAGATTGGTCTGCCACTGTCTTCTGAGTGCTGGGATTAAAGGTGTACGCCACCGTGCCCCAGCCATGTGACTTTATTTTAATTGCATATTTGTCTGTGTGTGGGTATGTGCTAGGGAGTGCAGGTGTACACACACACAAAAAAAAAAAAAAGAGAAAAGAAAAAAATGTTAAAAAATGTTTTTAAGTACACAAGGACCCAAGGCCCAGCTTTACATCACTGATGTCGAAAACAAACTTCCTATAGAATCTTAGCATCCAGAGGTGTTAAATTCAGTTCCATCATATCTCAGAATCCCATGGCTGAAACTGACTACTGATGTTAATGTTTCATTTTTTAATTTTATTTATTTTTATTTCCTGTGCATTGGTGTTTTGGCCTGCATGTATGTCTGCATGAGGGTATTGGACCCCCTGGAACTGGAGCTACAGACAGTTTGTGAGCTGGCGTATGGGTGCTGGGGATGAAACCCTAGGTCCTCTGCAAGAGTAGCCAGTGCTTTTGAGCACTGAGCCTTCTCCCTAGACACCCAGTATTTTACAAATAAGAGTCTATGAACTTATGGGCGCAGATGTCCTGTTGCCACAGAGCTAAGAGTAAACAATACGGGGGACCCAGTTTTGGTTCTTAGAACCCACAACCCTTTACTCACGGTTGCCTGACACTCCAGCTCTGGGAGAGCCAACACATCTGAGTGTGGGGTGTGTGCTCTGAGTCTCTCCAGTGTGCACACACACACAATTAAAAATTACCAATTTTTTTTTTTTTTTTTTTTTTTTTTGGTTTTTCGAGACAGGGTTTCTCTGTGGTTTTGGAGCCTGTCCTGGAACTAGCTCTTGTAGACCAGGCTGGCCTCGAACTCACAGAGATCCGCCTGTCTCTGCCTCCCGAGTGCTGGGATTAAAGGCGTGTGCGCCACCACCGCCCGGCAAAAAATTACCAATTTTTAAACAATAGAGCTATACCATTCCTCTCCTGCTTGTATCTAACCCCTGCCCAATCCTCGCCTGAGGGACCTTGAACCTAAAACCGCACATCCGTGTCCTTGGAGTCCTTCAGTATAAAAGTGTGACAGTTCGCAGTCTAGCATATCAGGAGCTGGGAAGTCACCCCTGTACTCTCTAATAAGTAAAAATCTGAACATACAAACAAGACAAACCATGTCCTTGGGGCTGGAGAGGTGGGCTCAGCAGTTAAAAGCACTGACTGCTCCTCTAGAAGACCCAGGTTCGATTCCAGCACCCACATGGCCACTAACAGCTGTCCAGATGGGTCCAGTTTCAGGGTCCAGGAATGTATGTGGTGCAAGTATCTGTGCAAGCAGGCAAGATACCCCACATAGTAAATAAATAAATCTTTAAAAGTAAGTCCTAAATCTATTAAAGAAGTGAAGTCATGTGATACAATACGACCTGCCCCTGCTCCCCTCCTACACACAGGCGCACACACTAGATTAGAGAAACTGAAGACAGATACCAGATACAATCACAAACATGGGAGGGAAGACCAGCCACAAGCCTAAATTAGTCCTGGGGAGGGAAAACCCACCTTGTCACCAATTCCTGTCCCCTCAGAAGAAACTGCCCAGGAAGAACTTAGGGCAGGAACTGAGGACACCCTGTACTTGGTATATTTTACCTCTGGGAACGTTCCTGGGCCTGAACAGTGAACAGAGGGACAATCCCATATTGGCAGCAGGAAGAGGAAAGGGAAGGGGATCATTTTTAAACTGGGCCTGCACTCAACAGGAATGATGTTACGGTGGGGGGTTCCCCTGCTTGGAGTTTCATCCTACCTGGGGAAGAGGGATTCCCCTTTACAGTCACAGCCTCACATGTGAGGGATGGGATCTGCCCAGCCCCCCACCTCACCACCATCTCCCCCCTTAGCTATCTTATCCCAAATAAGAGAGAGAAATAACTGAGGCACTCCATGAAGTTCCACAGTCCAGGGGATAGGGTCACAAAGAGGGAAGACAACCCCAGTTTATAGGACAGACATATTTGCCACACACCTTCCCACGACTGACTCGGTCCAGTTACCATGTTTTCTCTCTTGCCATGCATACATCATGTCCACTTGTCAAGACTGTAAATAAGGCACTGCAAGTGGTTAAAGATACGATGTGAAAAACACATGGGAAAGTATCCATATCAGGGACAAGGTGTGACAAGGATGTTGCCCTGCTACGAGCAATTGTTTGAAAGCATGATCAAGATGCTCAGGGCTGGAATGGAGGAAAATTCCAAGTAAAACAGATGAACGTAAGCAGAAAGGGGAATCACAAGAAAGTGTCAAAGTAAATGCTAGGAGACTAAGAAAAATGTGTAACGAAATGAAGACTATTAGCTGAGGGTATAACTTGGGGTTAGACTGCACTGTGAGCGTGTGCAGGCCCTGTTGTGAGCTCCCTGTGCTCGGCGTGTGAGACCCTGTATGAGCCTCCCTGTGTTCAGCCATGAGCTCCGTGTTCTCATCCGTGAGCTCCGTGTTCTCATCCGTGAGCTCCCTGTGTTCAGGCGTGTGCATGGGCCCTGTGTTCAGCCATGAGCTCCCTGCGTTCAGCCATGAGCTTCCTGTGTTCAGCCATGAGCTCCGTGTTCTCCATGAGCTCCCTGTGCTCAGCCATGAGCTTCCTGTGTTCAGCCATGAACTTCCTGTGTTCAGCCATGAACTCCCTATGTTCAGCCATGAGCTGTCTGCACTCTCATGAGCACCAAAATGCAGAAGGCACACAGAAGCCTTTGATGGGATCAATAGTAACTCTCAGAGCTTGAGGGTACAATCATTTCTGTATCACTGAGCTTGAAGACGTGACGGTAGAAATCTCCAAAACACAAGCAAAGAGACAGAAAGGCTGAGAACACAGAGGCTGACGGCCTCACCATAGCAGGACAACTGCAAAGCATAACATACATAAGACAAGAACACCAGGAGAAGGGGACAGAAGGGGAGCAGAAATGGCATTTAAACAAGAACAACTAAGAAATTGCCCCAAAGTGATGTCAGACATCAAACTACAAATCCAGTAATCGCAAAGCATCTCAGAAAAGAGACAGGAGTGTTTAAGGTCAGGGAGAAAACCCCACCAACTCAGACTTCTGTGCTTTATGAAATCATCTCATTAAGCCAGGCTAATTGGCACAGGTCAGTAATAGTCCCAGCTACCTGGAATTCTGATTCATGTAGATGGCAAGTTAAAGACATGCCTGGGCTACCACATAAGTTCAAGTGTAGACAAGTTTTGGGAGCCTGTATCATGGTGGTATGTATGTACCTTTAATTCCGGCATTCGGGAGCTAGAGACAGGTGGATCTCTATGAGTTTGAGGTCAGCCTGATCTATATAGGGAGTTCTAAGCCAGCCAGAGTTACATAGTGAGACCCACCCCTGAAAATCAATCAGTCAATCAACCAAGCAATGATAGCTTGATGGTTAAGGGCACTTGTTGCTCTTGCAGAGGACCAAGGTTTGGTGCCTACCACCCACACCACACGGGAACTCACAAGTCTCTGTAATTCTAATTCTAGACGATCCAATATTCTCCTGACCTCCATAGGGTACCACACACACGGTGCACAGACATACGTGTGGGTTAATAAAATAAATCAATATAACACAAGTTAAATACATTGAGGGAGACAGAGCCACGGTCTATGACTAATAAAAAGAATGCGGGAGTGTGGTGCCCGCACCATCTGGAACCACAGTCGGGCAAGGGCCTGGGGATTAAAGAACTCACAGAGACGCGGGTCACTCTGGAAGCAAGAATGCCGATTTTATTATGTTCCAGGGCAGCTAATATAGTGTTCTCTTTAACTAGTAGCCACGCCCTAGCTCTCAGGATTTTCTACTGCAAGCCCCACCAGCAACCACTTGCTTGTTATCAGGAACTCATGAAGGTTTTGTGATCAGATGAGCTGCAAGCATAGAAAAACCAGTTGTTTACTCTGGCAAACAAGGGGTCATAGAAAGTTCAGGGTCTGAGGGTCTGCAGCTCCCAACAGAGGAGCAGCTGCGGACAACAGACCAAGGAATGCTATCAGGGATAAAGAGAGGCGTTGCCTAGGGACTAGAGAGATGAAATGGCTCCGAGGAACTGAGTTTTGTTTGTAGCTCCCACATTATGTAAATTGCAGAAATTTTCTACTAACCTTTTCTACATCATTTTCTGCATATGTGACCTTGTAATCTATGAACAAAAGCCACTGATGCCGTCTTCCTCAACGCATGTAATATGTCCTCGTGGCACTGTTGAGCAGAATAGTGCAGGACGTCTTTGCCTTTCTCGAGGCACGGAAGCTCGCGTTTCCAGGGGTCACAAGGTGAGCTGCAGGTGCTCTGTGAGTTATGGGAGTTTTGCTCCATGCCTCGTTTACAAGAGGTTTGAAAAAAGATTTTTTAAAAAATTTTATTTATTTATTTATTATGTATACAATATTCTGTCTATGTGTATATCTGCAGGCCAGAAGAGGGCACCAGATCTCACTACAGATGGTTGTGAGCCACCATGTGGTTGCTGGGAATTGAACTCAGAACCTTTGGAAGAGCAGGCAATGCTCTTAACCACTGAGCCATCTCTCCAGCCCTTGAAAAAAGACCTTAAAATTACATTATTTGTGTGTGCGCACATATGTGTTTATACATGTATGGCAGTGCATGTGCGGAGGTCGGAGGGCAGACTTCAGAGCTGCTTCGTTCCTTTCACCATGTGGGTCCAGGTGTGCCAGGCTTGGTGGCAAGAATCTTTTCCCAGTGAGCCACCCCCAGGCTCTAGTCCTCTTTTATCATAAGGAGGTGGCTTTCTTTTATCATGAACAGGTGCTAGAACGCTGGAACTTATGCACACACCAATGTGACCATGTGAATGCTTTCCTTTGGCTTTTTTTTTTTTCTGATTTTTAAGACAGGGTTTCTCTGTGAAACAGTCCTGTCTGTCCTGGAACTCCCTTTGTAGACCAGACTTGCCTTGAACTCACTGAGATCCGCCTGCCTTTGCCTCTCGAGTGTTGGGATTAAAGGTGTGTACCTCCGCTGCCTGGCTTCTTTGACATGTTCATGTACCAGTTGTTTTTCAAAAGTTGAACTAGACTTGTGTGCCTCTGATAAATTAGAATTTATCCTGAGGTGAAGTTCATTTAGTTTCCATTTCTCTCTCTCTCGAGATGTGTGTGTATATATATATAATATATATATGTTATATATATTATATATACACATACATATATAGTATACACACATATACACACATATATACTTTGTTGTTATTGTGTTTTGAGCCAGGATTTCTCTGTGTAGCCTTGGTTGTCCTGGAACTTACTCTGTAGACCTCAAACTCAGAGATCCAATTGCCTCTGCCTCCTGAGTTCTGGGATTAAAGCCTGCACCACGGCCACCCAGCAATTTCATTATATCTTGTTGAAGATTTTTATATCTGTGTTCATAATACTGATTTGCAGTTTTCTTATATTTTGGATTTGGATAGTAGCATCTTGCTGATCTTGTGGGATGAGTTTGGAACGAACTTTCATGATGTTTCTATTATTATTATTAATGATGATTAATAATAAATAAAATTTAAACTTTTTTGGAAATGGAGCCTGGAGAAAGGGTTCAACGGCTAAAAGCATGGGCTGCTCTTACTGAGAACTGTAATTCAGTTCCTAGCACCCAGAATGTGTCTCACAACCATCTGTAACTCTAGTTCCAAGGGCATCTGACACCCTCTTCTGGCCTTTGTGGGCACTGCATGCATGCTGTTGACATACGAAACGTTCAAACACATAAAAAACAATCTACAAAAAAAAAATAGACATGCACAAGGCTGGGTTGTGACTCCATCCTGTAGCGCTCACTTAGAATCCGTGAGGCTCTGGGTCCAGTCCGCAGCACTGCCCAAGCAGACAAGCAGCAGGCCTGACAGATAGACAGATAGACAGACACCGCCCTCCTGTCTGAAAGGCTTCTCATTGTCCCCGATCCTGAGAGCTCAGAGCAATAGGGATGCAGGCAGTCTCGGGTGGAAAAGGGAACCTTAGCCATGTAAGACAGCAGTCTGGCAATTTCTTACCGTACTCTGCTCTTAGAATACCGTGCAGCGGCTGGGCCCCCCGCACATCCAGGTAAGGAGATAATAGTTGAAGCTTTTTTAAAAAGGTATCAGACAGTGTGATGGGTGCCTTAAACCTCAGCACTCAGGAAGCAGAGGCAGGAGGTTCGAGGCTAGCCTGGTCTACGCAGTCAGCGCCAGTCCAGTCAGGAATACAGAGTGAGACCATCTCAAAATGAAAGGTACCACAGAGCTGGAAAGATAGATGGCTCGGCAGTTAAGAGTATTTACTCTGCAGTGAGGACTGGTGTTCAGATTCCAGCCCCACATAGCAATCCAGTTTCTCCGCAAATGCCTGTCTCCCCAGCCAGCCCTGGCTCGGTAGAGAAAGGAGATCCCAGGGACTCATTGATCTTTCGGCCTAGATGAGAAAACAAACCCAAAGTTCAGGGAGACCTTTCCTCAGAGGGACAAATGGGGAGTGATGGGGGGGATACCAAATACCCCCAGATACCCTCTTCTTGCACACACACACACAAGTACACACACAAGCACACTCACACACACAACAAATAAATAAACATAGAACATTCTCAAAACAAGGGCTGGAGCGCTGTCTTAGCGGTTCGGAGCACTGGCTGGTCCTCCAGAGGACCCCAGTTCAATTCCCAGCACCCACACGGCAGCTTATGGTTCTCTGTGACTCCAGGTCGAGGGAATTCATGGCATCAAGCATGCAGACAAATTACCCATACACATTAAATAAATAAATCTTTTTAAAAAAATCTTAAAATGAAAAGCAACCAGAAAAGCTGTCATGCAGGACAAACAGAAACAAAATAAACAAACAACCATCCACGGAGGAAAGCGCTGTCCCAGAACAAGCCAATCTAAACAGATGACACACCATATCGTTGTGTTTAGCTGGCGTTAAAGAGAACGCCATAGTAGAAACAGAAATGGTTTGTGGCTGCCAAGGGTTGGGGGTAACAGGGATGGCGAGAGGCCGTGAACTCCTCTGTACCAAACTATGATGGAGCCTACATGTTAAAGCGCATTTATCGAAAGCAGTAGAACACACAACGGATACTAAGACTGAACCCTGGCTGGGTGTGGTCACACAAACCTGTAATTTCGGGACTTGGGAGGTTAAGGGAACTCTCCCAAGGCCAACCTCAGCTACACAGATGAGCTAAATGACACCTTGTCTAAAAAAGGGGGCGGGAAGCTGAGTGGAAAACAAACAAAGCAAGTGAACCCCAATGAACACCATCGTTTGGTAACATAGAGAGGTACCATTTGCACCAAACTTAACATTCTAGTGAAGGGTTTTGATATCTAAATGAAGAAGAGGTTCATGGGAACTTGACATTTTATAGAATTTTGCTATGAACTCTAAACCATTCCTAAAAACTTAGACGTATTAATTGTGAAAGAGAGAATGGATAATAGTGTCAACATCAGTGCTTGTGGGGATGTGTTGTTTGGCATATGAAACATTCAGTACAGTGCTGGGCATGCCGGATGCTCTCCTCACATTTGCCAGGATAGAGCCGCACAGCATGGCTGTAAAGACAAAGCTATAAAAGAGCAGGGCTGCTGCAAAGGCTCAGGACACAGAGGTGTTCAGCACCCAGCCTGCAGACATGACGGGAAGGAAGTCGCTGACTCCAAACGTTGTCCTCTGACCTCCACGTGTGTAGACTGTGGGACACACGTGCTCATATGTGTGCAGAAGTTTTAAAGAAAGCAATAGTATAACCTTTTCTTCAAAAAACAAAAGAAGGGGGCTGGAGAGATGTTTCAGAGGTAAAGCACACACAGGCTGCTCTTCCAAAGGATCCGGGTTCAGTTACCAGCATCTACATGGCAGCTCACAGTGGTCTATGACTCCTGTTCCAGATGCCCTACTCTGGCCTTCATGGGCACCAGGGACAGATGCCCATGCAAGCAGAACAGCCATAGACATAAAGTAAAATAATAATTTAAACAGAAATGGTCACTAGTAGGTAGTGGCGCATGCCTTGAATCCCGCTCTTAAGAGGCAGAGGCAGGCAGATCTCTGTGAGTTCTAGGCCAACCTTGAACCATCTACAGAGTGAGTTCCAGGACAGCCAGGGATGTTACACAGAGAAACCCTGTCTCAAAAAACAAATAAACGAGAGAGAGAGAGAGAGAGAGAGAGAGAGAGAGAGAGAGAGAGAGAGAGAGAGAGAAACCTTAATCTTATATTTTTCTTCAGAAACTTCCCCTACAGTCAAGCAAGTCTTCTTAGAAATGCCCTGATGCTCGCCCATCTAGAAGAATGCTGGCTGATAGTGCAGTAGGATTGCCTTAATAGGAAAAGGTGCTCGCCACACAAGCCTGATGACCTGAGTTCCCTGAAACCGACCTAAAAGAGAGAGCTGTCTCCTCTGACCGTAACAAACCTGCACACATGTGCGCGCGCACACACACACACACACACACACACATAACACATATACACACACATGCACATACATTCACACATGTACATGCAAGCATTCACACACACACATGTACAAACATTAGTCATTTTAAAGGATTTATTATGTGTATGCATTTGTACGGGCATCTGTGCTCATCAGTGCGAGTGCCTGCAGAGACCAGAGCCATCAGGTTTGGGTCTGGGAACTGAACTCAGGTCCTCTGAAAGAGCATTGTGAGCTGTCAACTGCTGAACCTTCGTAATACTTTCTTGAGAAATTATTGGCAACTCTGGGCGTGAGGCGTATTCCAGCACTCTCCAGGCAGAGTAGGTGGATCTCTGTGAATTGAAGCCAGCCTACACTCCATAGTGAGACAGACTGTATAGTGAGACTCTGTCTCAAAACACAAACAACTAAAGGAATAAACAAGTTAATTAATCCCCTAGAAGGGCTACCGGTAATTTCAATGCTTAGCCTTCTAGAATGTTCCGCCACGGGCCACTTTGTAGTTGGCCTTTCTGTGAAGTAAATGGGCTCACACAAAGATATCAGTGGCTGACCCCGAAAGAAACCCATTGTCAGACATGAAGGGTTTCTTTCATCTTCTCCTACAGTTCCTTTCTGTAATTCCGCTGGTGGCGGCTCATTTAGATCCCATCTCACAAGGCAGAATTGGGCGGTTGAGATTCCTTCATGGTGACTGGACACACACACACACACACACACACACACACCAATTATGTAGTGTTAATGAGGAGCCAGCTGTGTTCACACTGAATATCTGATAATAACCCAGGCTTCCTTCCCCAAACAGACTGAAGGCTAAGAAGTGCCAGCCTCACAAAAAGTGAGAAAAGAAAACAGAGCCAGAAGAAAGAAAGAAAGAAAGAAAGAAAGAAAGAAAGAAAGAAAGAAAGAAAGAAAGAAAGAAAGAAATATGCAAGAGGCCCAGGACACTCCTGGCCTTTCTGAATGGTCTTTCATTTGAAAGTTGTTTAGGTAACAACCTGACTGCCTGTTTGCTGAGCAGGAGACTTGAGAGTTCTGACTTCAAACAAATTGGTTCATAGGCTATTGATAAAGAAATACATAAACAAGATACGCTAGGCAGAGATCTGCTCCAAGAAGCGGTTTGGGCATGGACCATCGCAGAGTTTGTGGGCCATCAGGACATCCTCAGAATACCATGGTTAACCCATGTGCCATGTCCCCTCTGCTGGACAGCGTCACAGTAGGGACCATGCTGTCCAAAGGTCAGTTGTGTTAACGCTCCGAGTCACTTTTTGCAAGGAGGCTGTTCTCTTAAACCAAACTCATCACCTTCGTCAACATCAGCTGTCCCCCAGTTCCTGCTAGCAGGATCCAAGGGGTATATATATTTGCTGACATGAAGGGCGGATCCCTCCTCCACAGCCCTGGGTGAAAGGCCTCCTGCGGCTGCCCCATCCTTTTGCCGGCTCTCAGGAATTCCTGTGAAGTCTTCTAGGCTTCCAAGCTGATAATTGGCCGCTCCAGGACAGTAATCCTTTCTGTTGACTAAGGTAAGAAAGCCTGGGGCTCCCAGGGGGCCCCTTCCCCGAAGAAGGATTGCATTCGCCTGGTGACTCTAAACTGCCCTTTGTCATTGGGCCCACTGGCGATTCTGACCCCAGCAGTGGACCCAGAAAGGGAGGTGATTACTGCCCTCCCGATAAAAGGACTATGCAGATTTACTCAGAGGCAGAGACAGAGTGATGTGGGAACAATTTATAACTGATGGGCTTCGGAGTAATTAGAAAAACAAAAACCACCTGTGTCTGTGGTGCCCGTAGCTCTTCTCTTTATACTGTCTTTTTTAAAATAAGGATTGTGTACTGTTGAATAAATCAGTTAATACTAAGAAAAGTAGGGGCTGGAGAGATGGCTCAGCTGCTAAGAGCACTGGCCTTTCTGGCAGTTAACGTGGGTTTGATTCCCAGCACCCACATGGCAGCTCACAACTGCTGTCACTACAGTCCCTCTTGTGACCTCTAAAGACATCAGGCACACCTGTGGTACACAGACACCCCTGCAGGCAAAACACCCATGCGTATAAAATAATCAAATGAAACAGAAAAGAGGAACATCACAATCTAAGTTTTCTCCTTGTTTTGAAAAGCCCATGCCAGAGAGTCCTGTGCCAGCTACTGAGTCTGAAGACCTGAGTTTGATCCCTGGGACCTGTATGGTAGAAAGAGAGAACCAAGGTCCATAAGTTGGCCTCTGACCTCCATACAGGTGCAGGGGCATGTGCACACCCACACACATATGCACATACAAAGTAAGCAAATGTTTGAAAAGCGTAAAGCAACAACTTGCTAGCTTTAGGGGCACATGCCTGTGATCCCAGCACTCCAGAGACATCTCTGTGAGTTTGAGGCCACGCTGGTCTATACCGTGAGTTCAGGGAAAACCTCGCGAGTTCTGTGTTTGGTTGAGGAATACTAACACTTGTTACTACCTTTTTTCCTTCTGTGTCGTCTTGGTGGGTGTTCAGTGGTAACTCATTAGAGCTTTCATTTGCGTTTCTCTAATGAACAATGATATTGGTTGTTTTATCATGAATCTATTGGACAATCGTATGTCTCTTTGGAGAGCGTCTGTTCAAATTGTTTCCCTTTTCTTATATAAATTGGGTTGTTCTTCTGTTAGTCAGTATTTTAAGATTTGCATATTTTATATGCAAATGCAAATACACACTAGATCTTTATAAAATTGAAAATGTATTATTTCCCCCCACATTCTATGAGCTGGCTTCCCACTCCCTGTATAGGGTCATGTGAGACCCCAGTTTTTAATTTTCAAAAAGTCCAGTTTTCAATCTTTGTTTGGCTGCTTATAGTTTCAGTACCCTGCTTAAGAAATCATTACCTTCTTAAACATAAAGAAAAGAAAACCAGCCTGCAAACCACAATCCCAGAGAATTTAGACAACAATGAGGACACTAAGAGAGACTTACATAGATCTAATCTACATGGGAAGTAGATAGTAGAAAAAGACAAGATCTCCTGAGTAAATTGGGAGCATGGGGACCTTGGGCGGGGGGGGGGGGGGGGGGGGGGGGTTTGAAGGGGAAGGGGAGAAGCAGGGAGGGGAGCAGAGATAAATGTAGAGCTCAATAAATATCAATTAAAAAAAAAAGAAATTATTCCCAAAGGGTTGGGGAGATGGGCAACCAGGGACTGTGAGCACTGGCTGCTCTTCCAGAGAACCCTGACTCAGTTCTTAGCACCCATATTGCAGCTCAGAACCATTTGTAATACTAGTCCCAGGAGATCCAACTACTGACAGCAAAAAAATCAGAAAATGAGGAAACAAAAATTCCCTTCAGTGACGTGCCGCTGGTGATCTTGCTCTTCTAGCAAGGCCCTACTTCCTGGAGTTTCCACTGCTTTCTAAAGTAGTTCCACCTGTCAGGTATCAGGCACCCAACACAGGGTCAAAGGATGACCCTAGTTTAACCGTGCATGCTTTGTGAATGTAGAATGTGATTACTCACTTTAGGGGAGAGCCAGGAACATTCCTGTATGTTGGTGGAAAGGGAATTGGTACAGAGAGATACTCTGACTTGTAAAGAAAAAATCTCTACTCTGTTTGACCTCCCACCTATGGAGACCCCTTCCTACTTCTCCCACCACACCTTTTCCTTTGTGCTTAGTACTTAGACCTCAAGCATACACTGACTAGAGGCAAGGAAGATGTCCTGGCATTAGGATGTGCTTGAGATCTGTTTATCGAAGTTGTAAGCTCACACAGGGGGGCTATGAGTTTGAGAACAGCTTGAACTACACCATCACATCCTCTATCAAAACAATAAAATCGTCTTGCGAATAACTCCTGCCATTCTAGCCCAGATACAGACTGAGCTCCCTGTGATGAGAGCCACTCCCCGTCTCCAGAAACAAAGCTTCAGTGAACAGAACTCTTTTTTGGTGTTGTTTGTTTTTGTTTTTTTTAAATATTTATTATGTATACAATATTCTATCTGTGTGTATGCCTGCAGGCCAGAAAAGGGCACCAGACCTCATTACAGATGGTTGTGAGCCACCATGTGGTTGCTGGGAATTGAACTCAGGACCTTTGGAAGAACAGGCAATGCTCTTAACCGCTGAGCCATCTCTCCAGCCCTGTTTTTTTTTATTTTTATTTTATTTTATTTTTTTTTAATGAGATGGGGTTTCTCTATGTAACAGCCCTGGCTGTTCTGGAACACACTTTGTAGTCCAGGCTGGCCTCGAACTCAGATCTACGTGCCCTTGCCTCTCGAGTGCTGGGTTTAAATACATGCACCACTACCACTGGATTTCTGAAGAGAATTCTTATACTTTTGGTTTTTCCATCAAAATTGCCTCTATTTCCATGAGCATTTCCAGAAGTGACCTACTTCTGAGTTTCAAAGACCTTTCTTCCTTCCTTCAAATTATCAAAGCTTACAGCTCAGAGGCAGATATGGTGGCACATTCCTGTAATCCTAGCGTCTGGGAAGTGAAGGTAGAAGGGAGGGTCAGGAGTTCGGGCTCATACTTGGCTACATAGCAAGTTTGAGGTCAACCTGGGCTACATATGACCCTGTATGTATGTTTGTTTGTTTGTTTGTTTAGTGGGCAGGTGCATGTTAGCAGTCAGAGGAAAGCTTGCAGGAGTCAGTTGGTTCTCTCCTTCATTGTGTGGGTCCCAGGGATTCAGTTTATAACATCGGGTTTGGTGGTGGGTAAGCCACCTCACCAACCCGCAAGATTCTACGTTTCAAAACAGAAGCACTCACAGCAGACTCAAAACTGGACAGAGCAAGCAAGCTGTAGCAAAACCACGTTGTTTTATCTGCCCACAATGATGGCCATTATAAAGATTCCTCCTCTGATCCCAGGTGACTTCCCTGTGGAAATAGTTGGGCTTTTTCTGATTTCAATTAAACAAGAAATTTTTTTTTAAAAAAAAAAAAAACCAACATTCAAAATCGAGGGGCCCGAGCTACTTGGGGCTGGAGAGATGGCTCAGTGGTTAAGAGCATTGCCTGCTCTTCCAAAGGTCCTGAGTTCAATTCCCGGCAACCACATGGTGGCTCACAACCATCTGTAATGAGGTCTGGTGTGCTCTTCTGGCCTGCAGACATACACACAGATGGAAATTGTATACATAATAAATAAATAAATATCAAAATCGAGGGGCCTAGAGAGACAGCCACTTTAAGCTCAAGACT
This sequence comes from Microtus californicus, assembly GCA_028537955.1. NCBI lineage: Eukaryota > Metazoa > Chordata > Mammalia > Rodentia > Cricetidae > Microtus > Microtus californicus. The sequence goes on from JAQJZF010000027.1 coordinate 32,138,754, forward strand.
ACATCCCTGTTTTGCTCACCTGGATTCTGGATTCGTCACCCCCCCCCACTGTCTCCCCAAGGACCCCACAACCGGCACCCACCCTTCACAATCTCTCTCCTTTGCTTAACAATGATGAAACCTAATCAAATAGTTTCTAACCTTGCATCTGAGTTTTAGAGGTGTGGCCTTCAGGGGTTTTGAATTTCAAATGTCTGACACTTAAGACACTAAGTCCAAGACAGCCTCAAATTTATAGCTCTTAGTCCTGAGCTGCAGAGTATGTGGCACCACCCTTGACCCATCCTTCTTTGCTCCTTCTTTCATTCTTTTCTTCTTCCCTTTCCTGTCTTCCTTTCTTCTTTTCCTTCTATCTTCCCTCTTTCTCTTTCTTCCATTTTGCATCATTTTTGTTTTGGTTTGGTTGGGTATTTTGAGACAGGGTTTCTAGCTTTCCTGGAACTAGGTCTGTAGACCAGGCTGACCTCGAACTCACAGAGATCCGCCTGCCTCTGCCTCTCGAGTGTTGGGATTAAAGGTGTGCGTCACCACCGCCCTGCGTGTTTGTTGCTGTTGTTGTTTTAAGATCATTTAGTTTGTAGAAAGATAAAGAAACCAACTCACTGTGACTTTTCATTTAACCAAAGCTGTGTTAAAATGTATTAGTGGGACTGAAGTGACAGATAGCTCAGCAGTTACGAACACTTGCTGTTCCTGTAGAGGACCTAGGTTGGTTTCCAGCACCCAGTTGGGTGTTAGCCATTGTCTGTAACTACGGTTCTAAGGGATCTGACACTCTCTTCTGGCCTCCTTAGGCACTGCATATGGGTAGTACACATACATACACACGAGCAAAACACTCATAGACATAAAATAAGCATAAACTCTCTTCGTTGTTAGTGAGACTTCTCACACCTTGCGTCAGTGGCCAAGAACTGGCTCTGCTCCAGTTCTGAAGGCAAAGTAATTTCTTCCGGACCTTTCAAGAGGTAGAACCAAGTTTCCCATAGTGACAGCCATCAGGGACATTAGCAGCTTCCCAGCTCCTCCTCGAAGAAGACCGGAAATACATGGGTCCTCTCAAAAGCTGTTGGGTGTCACCTTCTGTCCTTACTTCCCATCCTCTGCCCTTCTCTGCCAGTGCATCTCCCCTGTTCAGCTTGGTGTGAGTCTTCATGCTGGAAGCCTGCTCCTTGGTCTTAAAGAGATTTCTGGGCAAAAGGAATGACGTCCGCGGAGTTCATGTGAGCAGTGGGTGCGTCCTGTGAGCAGCTCTGCAGACTAGACAGAACAGCATTAGCCTGGCTCACGAGGTGGCAGAGAGTTCTCTGAGTGAGGGCGGTTGACGGCTGTGATCAGTTTTGGCTTGGGAGCTCTAACTAAAGAGCTCATTCTTAGAGGACTCATGACCTACCACCCCTTTCTTTTGACGTTTAGTTTGTATAATGAGTTATGTCGGGTCTTGATCAGAACTGGCGCCGGTCCACAAAGCACCGAGATGGGCATCACACTGAGGCATACTTTTCAGACAGATCCCACATAAACCTTGACAGGAGCTTGGGGAAGGCTGAGGGCTTCTAAGGAGAAAGAATAGCCTAAGCTTTGCACTTCCATCTGTGTGGCCAGAGTTACCTCAGAAAGGCAAGCGTTATGCAAATAGAAGGATAAAGAGGGTGAGGAGAGGCTGGGGACTCTGCCAAGGGAAGACTGAATTACTCTCCCTAAACCCCACATGCCTTGTAAGGCACTGGTTGTAGGCCGAACAGGTTCAGACCATTAGCACACAGATGTCAGAATTCGAGTGTGGCTCTGTAGGTGAGTACTTGCCTAGTGCACTCCTGGCCCTGAGTTCAAACCCCAGCCTTTACACAAACATACACTGAAGATGGCAATTGTGCTTACCTGGCAGTCTGTGTCCCGTGTTCCCACCCCCTCCATTTTCCCCTCCCCTCCCCCCACTCCTGCCGTTTTATAAAAACTGTAACAGGTTCATCTGTAACCTGCTCCACATAGAAACATTGGGGCAGTGGGGTAGAAAGTCCTTCAACACCCGCTTGTTCACAGGCACAAAGGTCCTTCCTAGGACTGCAAGCTGGTGAATTGTGGCTCGCTCTGCAGAACACACAGGGCTTTGTCCCCTGCACCGGCTGAGCCTCAGGTTTTCTGCATCCCAGGCCTGAGCACTGGCTGGCCTGGTTCAGAAGTGTTATCCTTACACACTGTGCCGGCAGGGCAAGCAGGAAGGAAGAACTTCAAGACTGGGAAGTGTGGGTTTGGAAGCAGCCAGACCAGGCTCAGCTTCAGGGTTACTTCACTCGCGGAGATTAATCTTAGTGACCCTTTCCTGGGTGCCCGGCAACAACGGAAAAGCAGTCACAACTTGATCACACCCTTGACCCCCAAGGGCCTCTGCATTTGAAAGACACACAGCAGTTTTGTGGCGGAGCATCCTTTGAAAGCTCTAGGGAAGGAAAGCCTTTGCTTACGGGACTCATGGGCTAAGACGGCCCAGCTTGTGCGGGGTTGCTGGAGTTCAAAGGCACCGCTTTTAATCCCAAACCGTTTTCATTCAGCTTAACTTTTTATTTCTTTCTGGGTGGCTAAACTGCAAACTTCTATTAATCTTCTGCCAAGTTGTTTTTCTTAAGAAGGTAGATATATTGCCCAATCCACAGCCGGGAGACTGTGGCTGTCAGGAACGCTGGCCGGACAGTTCTGTGCGGCTGCAGACAGGGAAGTAGGCCACCGCTTTCTCTGCACAACAGTGTGAGCTGTTTTCTCTGTGCATCCCAGTGTGAGCTGCTGGGGCACGAGTGGCAAGAGTGAATTTGGGAATCTGATCCCTGCAATCAGAGATCTCGGTGAAAGAAGCCTAAATATTTCTGCAGTGTTGAGTTTTGAGTTAGAAGAGAGTCAGAATGTCAGCAGCGGTGATGGATGCCATCCAGGTCACACATGGGCAGCAGGAGAGAAAGCTCAACCTCGGGAAGCGACGTTTAGCATTTAGGGACAAAGTGGGAAAAATACAGACACAGCCAAGGAATGAGTGGCTGCTGGAAGGGATGTTTTACCTGAATTTCTGCCCTTCCTTGTTAGAACAAAGAGACTTCCTAACATGACTCTCAAGCTTGTACACCACACACAGTCTCCCCACTCTCTTCACACACACACACACACACACACACACACGCACGCACGTGCGCGCAATACATATTATACATACAGGCAAAACACTCAGATATGTAAAATTAAAATAATTCTTTCAAACATGTTTACCGCTTAAGCATGAGGAATTGAGTTCAAATCCCCAGCACCCACATGCCTGACTGTAGCCCCAGCACTGTGGGGAACAGAAACAAGAAGCTCACTGGGTCCTCCTGGCTATCGGCCTGGTTCCAGGTGCAGTGGAAGACCCTGTCTCAAGGGAACAGAATAACCAATGTCTTTCTCTAGAGCAGTGGTTCTCGACCTCCCTAATGCTGCGACCCTTTGTTCCTCTTGCTGTGGTGATCCCTAGACATAAAATTATTTTTGTTGCTACTTCATAACTGTGATTTTGCTACTGTTATGAATTGTAATGTAAGGGTCAGACTCACAGGTTGAGAACTACTGCTCTAAACTCACATATGTGTGCACATGTGTGTGCTCCCAACATACGCACATATACTACACACACACATTAAACACAGAGACACAGCGAGACCTAGTGAATAAGAGGTGATATTGATGGGGTATAGAGAAATTGATACTTGAATCCATCACAACCCTCTGACAGGCCACATGTCCTCACCTTCATAGTAGGAGTAAGCAATAGTACACAGAACTATTTGGTAAAAAACAAAAAAAACCCTCATGAATATCCATATAAATATGCCCAAACTAACCAGGTAGTGGTGGCGCATGTCCTTAATCCCAGCACTCAGGAGGCAGAGGCAGACAGATTTCTGTGAGTCCCAGCCCAGCCTGGTCTACTGGGCTAGATCCAGGCCTGCCAAGGCTATACAAAGAAACCCTGTCTCAACAAAACAAAACAGAGAGACAGAGAAAGAGAGAGAAATGCTCAAACTAAGTCCGTTAATAAGCAGTGTTTTGCCACATTTGACGAATTGTGGGAAAGCAAGCAAAAGCACAGGAGGGTAGTCATGGAGAACTCTAGAACTGTAAACTTGGTCTTTATCCCAAAGACTCTGAACCATGTTATTACATGGACCTACAGGCCTGTCAGGTGAATGCTTACCGAGCAAAACGGGTTGGATTTGAAGGAAACCTAACAAGTGTTTAGGAAATCTTTCTCATAAGAGGTGTCCCTAGAAAATGCAAGAATTATGAGTCTTGGTCAAGCTTAGCTTGCATTGTTCTCCCCATCTCTCAGATAATTATACAAAAATGTAATGGAAACGTTTTGCTTCTCCAGTGGCCGTCTGAAAGCCACCCCAGATCTGGAGAAGAAGGGCAGATACTGGACATCATAGTGATTTCGGGAGCTCTATGTTTTGCTCCACCTATAAAATTACTCTACTTATGCTTTATTATTCCATATTTAACAAAGATTTAGATCTGTGGCAACCAGCATATTCACCCCAAAGGTCACTCCCAGCAGTTCCTTTAAACGCTGAGAAGATGCGACCACACCCCTCGTCAGATCCACTAAAACAAATAAAACATGTACTTCGATAGATACACTTCAATAAATATCCCGGAACTAAACCCCATGTCTCTTCTCTCCCAAGCTTCCGCAGGTTCACTCGGTCCAACAGTGTGACCACCGCAGTGCAGGCTGACCTGGACTTCCATGACAATCTGGAAAATTCTCTGGAATCTATAGAGGACAATTCGTGTCCCGGCCCGATGGCCAGGCAGTTCTCCCGGGACGCCAGCACATCCACTGTCAGCATCCAGGGTTCAGGAAACCATTACCACGCCTGCGCGGCCGATGATGACTTTGACACGGATTTTGACCCCTCCATCCTGCCTCCTCCGGACCCCTGGATTGACTCTATCACAGAAGACCCTCTGGAGGCCGTTCAAAGGTCCGTGTGCCACCGGGACGGCCACTGGTTCCTGAAGCTTCTCCAGGCAGAGCGGGACCGCATGGAAGGCTGGTGCCAGCAGATGGAGAGGGAAGAGCGGGAAAACAACCTCCCGGAGGACAGTAAGTACCGCCCGCCACTCGTGGCTGTGGCTGTGGTGTGGGCGGTGCCGGTTTGTGTTTGTAGGCTTTCCTGTTTGCGCTCCCACCGGCTCAGCTTCTATAACCTTCTGTTTCACACACCAAACCCAAACTCCCAGAAGAGCTGGACAATCCCACTGAAAAACCAGAAACTGCTAGACTGCTCAAGAAAAAAGCCCCTAAGCAGATGCCACCTCCTCCAGCTCTAAGATCTGTGACTTCTTTCACAGAAAAACATTCAAGACCAGCATGGCAGTGGTCTCACTCTCCCAGGAGCCCTGCTTCCCCAGGTGATCTTGGAATGTGTCTGATCCCAAGGGATTAAAAATAATTCTAACTAGCTGGGTAGTTAAAGGTTCACAACTTTAATCCCAGCACTCAGAAGGCAGGGACAGGTGGGTCTCTGTGAGTTCTAGGTCAGCCTGGTGTACAGAGTGAGTTCCAGGACAGCCAGGGCAACACAGAGAAACTCTGTCTCGAAAAACATCATCATCATAATAATAATAATAATTCTAACTAGTTTTAAAGGTCTACCTTAGTTCGGGTTACTTTTGCTATGATGAGACACCATGAGCAAAAGCAAGCTGGTGAGGAAAGGGATTATTTGGCTTCCACTTACACTCCTCATCATTGAAGAAGTCAGGACAGGAACTTAAGCAGTGCAGGAACCTGGAGAAAGGAGTTGATGCAAAGGCCATGGAGGAGAGGTGCTTACTGGCTTGCTCAGCCTGCTTTCTTTTTTTTTTTTTTTTTTTAAATATTTATTTATTTATTATGTATACAATATTCTGTCTGTATGCCTGAAGGCCAGAAGAGGGCAACAGACCTCTTTACAGATGGTTGTGAGCCACCATGTGGTTGCTGGGAATTGAACTCAGGACCTTTGGAAGAGCAGGCAATGCTCTTAACCACTGAGCCATCTCTCCAGCCCCTCAGCCTGCTTTCTTATACAACCCAGGACACCAGCTCAGGATGGAACCACCCACAATGGGCTGGGCCCGCCCCATCAATCACTAATTAAGAAAATGCCCTGCCTACAACCCACCTTAGGGGGCCATTTTCCTAGTTGAGGTTCCTGCCACTCAGAGTGTTTTACCTTGTGTCAAGTCGACAGGGTCCAGAGATGTCTTAGTTTCTTTTCGGTTTCTGTGGTAAGGTCCACTACAAATGCAATGTAAGGGAAAATGGGCTTGTTTCAGCTCCCTGTCCACTGTCTGAGGTCGCGGGGGGGGGGGGGGAAGTTTGCAGCAGGGGTCACACTCTGTCCCGCCAATGCAAAGAAAACAATGACAAATAGCTACAGATTAGTACTCAACTCACTGTTTCCTCGTGTGCATCTCAGGATCCCCTACCATCCACAGTGGGCAGCTCTTCCCCACTGCAATCACCACAATTAAGATAATCTCTCAATCGTACACACAGGCTCACCTCCCAGTTGGTTCTAGATTTTGTCAGGTTGATAATTAATACTAATAGCCGTCACAATGTGTGTATACATGTGTGTGTTGGGTAATAATAATCCGTATGGTTTTATTAACATGCAATATTAAAATAGTGTATATGCCCACAGAAACCCTGCTTATTGCGTCTTTTAGCCTGTTTGTTTTTTTGAGACAGGGGCTAGCCTGGAGCTCAGTAGCAAAAGAAAGCTGTATACTTCTGATCTTCCTACTTCCACCTCCCAAGTGCTGGGATTATAAATGCATGTTAGCCTCTCAAGTTATGGTGTTGTAGGCATGCATCTCCATGCAGGGCCAGCTGACCTGGAATTTTTATGTAGGCCAGGCTGTCCTCAAGCTTATAGTGATCCACCTGCTTTTAGTTCCTGGATGCAGGGATTAAAGATGTATGCAGCCATGCGTAGCCAGCTAACTGCCTTTTTTTTTATATTAAAGACTTATTTATGGCTGGAGAGATGGCTCAGTGGTTGGGAGCCTTGGCTGCTCTTCCGGAAGAGTCAGATTCAATTCCCAGCACCCACATGGCGGCTCACAACTGTCTGAGGTTCCTATTTCATGGGATCTGATATCCTCATACAGACGTACATGCAGGCAAAACGCCAACATATATAAATTTTTTTTTAAAAATTTAAAGACTTCTTTATGAATTTTTATGTGTATGAATATTTTGCCTTTGCATATGTCATGTGCACCACATGTGTATCTGGTGCCCATGAAGGTCAGAAGAAAGCATCAGATCCTCAGGTACTGAAGTTAAGGCTGATTGATAGCCTCCAAAGAGGTGCTGGGAACCAAACCCAGGTTCTCTACAAAAGCAGTAGGTGCATTTAGCTGCCGAGCCATCTCTCCAGCCCTCTCGGGTCACTTATGATTGACCGAAATTGTTGTATGATGTTTACTCTTTTGGCTTTTGGGGGCCTATCCCCCAGCTCCCAGATAAATCACAGACAAAGAATTATTCTTAGTTACGAATGCCTGGCCTTAGCTTAGCTTGTTTCCAGCCATCTTTTCTTAACTTACGTTATCCTAACTACCTTTTGCCTCTGGGTTTTTATCTATTTCTTAATACCTTTCTTTGCCTCTTTCTCCATGGCTTGCTGTGTAACCAACCCCTGATATCCTCCTCTCCTTGTTCTCGCCTTTGCTCCTTGCTCCCTCCTCTCAGATTTCTCCTTCTACACATTCTTTCTGCCTGCCAGCCCAGCCTATCCTTGCTCCTGCCTCACTGTTGGCTGTTCATCTCTTTATTAGGACCATTAAGTGTTTTTGGACAGTCACAGTAACACAGCTTCATAGAGTTAAATAATTGCAGCGTAAACAAAGTCACACACCTGAAAATAATATTCCCCAAAATGTAATGAAACTTTTTTTTTTTACCAGTCTGTTGACACATTCAGTTAGGTTACTATTCTCTATGTACAAAGTATCCTTTAGCGTAAACTGTGTAGCTGTGTAGGAAGCAGCTTTAGGCCAAACTTATCTCAGCTGTACACTAATAGAATAGAAAGCCACAATCTGGCCGACAGTGGTGGCACTCGGGAGGCAGAGGAAGGTGAATCTCTGTGAGTTCAAGGCCAGCCTGGTCTACAGAGGGAGTTCCAGAACTGGCTCCAAAGCTACAGAGAAATTTTGTCTTGAAAAACCTTAAACAAACAAACAATAAATAAACATCTTTAAAAGCATTGAATTTATGCTGGGTCCTGGTGGTATACATCCTTGATCCCAGCACTCTGGAGCCACAGACAAGTATTCTCTCTATGAGTTCAAAACCAGACTGGGCTACAAAAAGAATTTCAGGCCAGCCTTGTCTACATAGCAAAATCCAGACCAGCCAGGACTACAGAGTGAGTAATAGGGTTTTGTTTTTTTTGTTTTTTGTTTTTTTTGCCACACACCCTCCTCACGTGGTAAGTTTCCCTACCTTCACAGTAAGCCAGGTCAAGCCAAATTGAAAAAGTGTAACAGGTTTATTGAGAGCAACTCCCAGGTAGGTTCTCTGATCCCAGAGACTGGGCCAGAAAAGTCCCATCCCCAAACTACAGCAGGGAAATTTTTTTAGGTTGTACATGAGGGGTGATGGTATGTCTGCCGCAAACTGGGTTTGTGTCCAAGTATGGTCAAAAGCTAAGCACTTGGGCATGGGTTTAGATGCCTGGCAACTTGGGGGTGGGTCTCCAATAGCTGTCAAGAATGCAGAATTGGGCTTTTTGGTGCCTATCTTTTGTTTGGAGACTCTCGGAGCAGGAAGGGGAAGGGAGAAATGTTGTGATTAAATACATTCTCAAAACAGCCAAAAAAGAAAGAGAAATGAAAGGAAGGAGAGAGTAAAACTCTAGGTCATTGCAAAATAATGCCTCTGTTTATTGTCCAAGATGAGTTTGCTGTTGGGGTGCACTGGGCATGGCTGCCAGGACTTTGGAGGTGCCTAACCACTCTCAGGCCTTCCAGCCTCTTTATGATAGTCTATGTTCTCATTTTCAGGACAAAAGCTTCATAAAGTTAGAAGTTATTCTTTTTTTTTTTTTTTTTTTTGTTTTTTTTTTTTTTTTTTTTTTTTGTTTTTCCAAGACCGGGTTTCTCTGTAGCTTTGTGGCCTGTCCTGGAACTAGCTCTGTAGACCAGGCTGGCCTCAAACTCACAGAGGTCCGCCTGCCTCTGCCTCCCGAGTGCTGGGGTTAAAGGTGTGCGCTACCACTGCCCAGTGGTTTTTGTTTGAGACGGTGTCTCTCTTTATAGCCAGGCTGCCCTTGAACTCACAGAGATCCAACTCCCGAATGCTGGGATTAAAGATGAGTGCCATTACTTCCAGCAAGAAGAGTTTTGGTTTTTGCTTTTGTTTTTTTGTTTGTTTGTTTTGTTTTTGTTTTGTTTTGAGACAGGGTTTCTCTGTGTAACAGCTCTGGCTATCATAGAACATGCTTTGTGGACCAGGCTGGCCTTGAACTCACAGAGATCTGCTTGCCTCTGCCTCCTGTGTTCAGAAATTAAAGGTGTGCACCATCACAGCCCAGGAAGAAGTTATTCTTGTCTTATTCTCCTTTACATATCTAGCCTCTCTGCTACATAAGATGGGATCATTAAGTATACATTTAAATCTTGGACATATTTAATCTTATAAAACTTTGTAAATTTTCATTTATTTACTTTATGCGTATGGGGTTTTTGTCCGCATATGTCTGTGCACCGTGTGCATGCCTGGTGCCCTCAGAAGCCAGAAGAGGGGGTTGAATCCCCTAAGACTAGAGTTACAGATGGTTGTGAACTGCCACCTAGGTGCCAGGACTCAAACCCAGGTTTTCTACAAGAACAGCCCAGCCAGTGTTCTTAACGACTGAGCCATCTCTCCAGGCCCCGGTTTTTTAAATTAGCAACACCTTTCTTCCTACTTAAGTAAAAAGTAAGTAGTACGTTAGTCTGGTCAGTTTGCTACAGCCCACTGTCTGCTTCCAGCATGGGACCTTCCTGACGCACTTTCGGGCTGCAGAAAGGCTGCAAGCTCGCCAGGCCTCATCTAGGAATCCACTAATCCTGTTCCTGAGAGTCCCATCCCCATGACCTAATCATCTTTTTTCTTTCTTTCTTTCTTTCTTTCTTTCTTTCTTTCTTTCTTTCTTTTTCTTCCTTCCTTCCTTCCTTCCTCCTTCCCTCCCTCCCTCTCTCTCTCTCTTTCTCTCTTCCATCCTTCCTTTCTTTCTTTTTTTTTTTTCTTTTGAGAGGTTTCTCTGTGTAGCCCTGGCTGTCCTGGAACTCCGTAGACCAGGCTGGCCTTGAATTCTGACATCTTCCTGTCTCTGCCTCTCGTGTGCTGGGATCAAAGGCGCGAGATACCACCTGCTAATCATCTCTTCTAGACTTGCTCCTCAGTGAAGAGCTTCAACATAGAATTTCGAAGGAATACAAACATTCAGATCACAGCAAGTAACTAGCCGTTATTTTTGCAATAAAAGCATCAAGGATCATCCCTTGTACGATATGGGCTCCTCAGACTAGGGGATAGGTTTGTCAGGGGTGAGAGAACCCAGTGGATAACTCAGTGAGTCCCATAGTTCCTGCCCGGCTTCTGAGATACAGTTTCAACACACAAGCGCTTGAAGCAAGTCTCGTTTATCTCATGCCACAGCCATGCTTTCATGTGCTGGGATTCCCGATTTCTGAAGTTAACTGGTAATTCCAAAGACAAACCATTGCCAGTTTCAGATGAAGCAAACGGAAGTTAGCGGGAATCAGCGCTCTGTGGGAGAAACCCTGAGAAAAACGGCTGCCTAGGAGAAAGCTGGAGCCTTTGCCATCCGAACAGCTCTCTGCAATGCCTAGTCTGAGGTCACAGAACACAGAAGTGTCTGGCAGGACACACACCACAGCTGACAAGATAATGACACTGTGTGTTGCTTGGCAAGACCCTCAGGAAAGCTTGCCACGCACATTTGCCCCTGGCTTCTTGGCAATTGTCCCTCTATTCTGATGACAGCCTCAGTCGGTGTCCCAAATTCTCTGATCCAGCCTTTCTTTCTTCTCTCTTTTTTCTTTCTGTCTCTCCTTTCAAAGAAGAGCAGTAGGGAAAGAAGTCAGCCCCAGTTTTTAGAGAGGAGCTAAATTCTAAGTAACCAACTCTTGTTTTCATCTGTGGATAACAGAAAAAGAAACAAATCAAGCAGCTACTTCTGGGTTGTCCAGGTCATGTGACCTCTGCAGAGGTTCTTTGTGTCCTCTGCGGAGAAGACATCTCTTCGGGGGGTCAGGGGCAGTGTCTGTTTAGAGTCCAGTGTCCCTGTGCTTTAGTTAAGGTATACATTTCATGTGTTCTTTTTCTTCTGAAATGAAAAAGAGGAAAAATTTGACAAAAATTTCTCAGGGGACCTCATGTTTACAGTCATCGGACAGGGGAAATTCTGAACACAGCGCTTGCTCAGTTTCCCAACTTTTTGTTTGCTTGCATTTTATTTATTTATTCATTTATTTATTTATAATAGGGCCAGGGTTATGAAAACTGTTAAGTTTGCCAAGTAGTGGTGCCACATGCCTTCAGTCCCAGCACTCGGGGTTAGGGAAGCAGAGGCAGGCTCTAGGTGTGAGGCCACACTTAGTCTACAGAGTGAGTTCCAGGACAGCCAGAGCTGCATAGAAAGACCCTGTCTTGGAAAACAAAACAAAACAGCAAAAAAGTGTTAGGTTTAAGGTCAGGGTTAGGGTTAGTCACAGGATGAGGGCTGGGTTGCGATTAGGGTTACACTTAGGGTTAGGGTTAGGTTTAGATTAGCTCATTTGTCTAAACCCTTACCAGCCAACAACCAGGTTAGATTTTAGATAGGGTTAGGAACAGCGTTCAGAGTTATCCCAGTTTTTAAATATTTCAAATGCTTGATGCACGGATTTTGTGCCTCCCATTGTACATTTAAAAATCCCAGCACTCGGGAGGCAGAGGCAGGCGGATCTCTGTGAGTTCGAGGCCAGCCTGGTCTACAAAGGGAGTTCCAGGACAGGCTCCAAAGCTACAGAGAAAGCCTGTCTCGAAAAACCAAAAAAAAAAAATAAAAAATAAAAAATAATAATAAAAAAATAAAAATGGTGGAGTGGGGGGTATGACATGGCTCAGCACTTGAAGGTGCTTGCCACAAAACCTGACCATCAAATTCAGTCCCAGAAACCACATGACAGAGGGGAGAACCTACGCCCACAGGTTGACCTCTGAACCCCCCCCCACAGGTGTTCTTGGGGGTATAGGCAAGTGGTTGTCAGCTTTCCTGGCAAATACAAGGCTTTAGGTTCCGTTCCTAACAACACACGATGTAAGATACTTTATTAAATGTCTAAGTTCAAAACACAAATGTCCACAGTCCAAAACAGAGAGAGGGAGAGGGGGAGGCGGGGAGGGAGGGAGGGAGGGCGAGAGAGTGAGGTAAGGAATCTGTTTGCTGGATTACTACTTGAAGCAAATCAGAGATTTGGGTGTGTGGGGAGTTAGAGTGGCCTCTATTAGAGAAGAAAAGCTCCATCTCGTTTTCAGTGCCTCTGTGGTCATCAGCTATGGAGATTCTGACGACTCCTCCCTGTGAATAGTTTTTGGCATTCCCAGTTCACCTGGAGCCCAGGGGAGAGCGAAAGCAAGCCAGCTAGCTTCCAAAGAGTAAGACCATACATTCTTTGGGTGTGTGGAGCTATTACTTCCCCAGATAAAAAGCCAAGCAGAACAAAGACTGGTTCTTGATTTAGGCCTTCGACCCTCCCAGTCGAGAGTGGTTTGGGGCCAGATAACAGAATAATGGAAGTCTGCAGTGGGCGAGGCTTTCTTTGAGCCAAGGCAGCAGACAGAGTCTCCCAAGCACTCTCCTCAGACAATGCAGCCCTTGTGCGAAACAGCTGTCCCGGGGAGATGGCTCAGCACTGTTTGACAGCGGCTCGCATGTTACATGGATACGTCTGGGATTATCTAACCGGGAAAGAACCAACCAGATGGAACTGAGCCCTTCTCACAAGAATGCAGTCTCCGGCTGTGGGGGGGGGAAAAGTGGGCTCAGGTTTCATTGGCTCAAGGATAAAGTGCCGACCGGTTTGTAGTACTTGGTAATCTGTCTTTGCCTCCTGAATTGTGGACAACTTCTCTGTGGAATTTCCAGGCGTTATCCGAAAGACACAGATAAACAGCGTGTGCAAGAGGCAGATTAATTCCAGTTTAATTTCACCTGGCAGGTAGCATGAGTTTGGCCAGGGAACTTGAGGCTGCTGATGAAACCCTAAGTAAGCTCAGGCTGCGTTCAGGTTTGGTTATGGAAGCTGGGCAGGGTCGTTGTTGTGACCGGCTATCAGTGTGATCACTGGGTTTCTGTCCAGGGTTGCCTCCGCCCCAGTCTGCGCAGCTCATCGGCTGGTAGGTGGTGGATAAAGCTGCCCTCTGTGAGGCCTGCCGTTCATTCATCAGCCCTGGGCGTATGGCTAAGTGCAGAGCTGCAGATGCATCTGGCTTCTTTCAGTTTAAGTCTCACCTTTTAAAGTGAACCTTCAAAAGATTTTCTCCTTTTCCCAGTGTGCGTGCCTACACACGCACGCACACTCGGTAGTAGGGGTCAGAGAGAGACAGAGAGCATGTGGTCTGTTTCGTAAGTTCTGACTAACGTGACAATAGCCAATGTGCTTTCTGGTCAGCACTCTGCTCTCTGTATATATAAGAAGGGACCTCTGGGTCACAGATTGGAGAAACTGCCCCAAGGACGCGTTCTTCAAAGCCTAGGCAATCTCATATAGATTTGTACTGACAAACCCATGTGGCTTTAGATGTGAACTCACATTCTCCCCCACTCTTCTCTCCTCCTTCACCCCAAAAGTCTCCAGAATGAAAAGAAAAGCACAAAGAGGTTAAGGAGGAGCCCAAACTTGGGAGCAGATAGCCTTTAATTTACGCCGGTAGGCGTTTCCGTGACAGACACTCCATGCCGCTTTGGGCTTGTGGGTTCTGTTTTTCCTAGGCTGGCCACACGCTGGTAGTACCCTCTCTGGTTAAAGAGTGGTAGCCACCTGCTCCCAACAGCTTCAGGAAGTGGGGGTTGCAAGTGAGATTGCCCAGGGGTGTTTTGCTAAAATCATAAAGGTTAGTAGGTTAGGAACTTACCTGCCTTTTCCGTTGTTGAGGAGTTTACTGGGAGTTCCTGGAGGAACATTCCCCATGAGGCAATTCACTTCACCCACAGACATGGTCACCCTATCCCACATGGCCTGACACCTGCAGGGTGGGTGTGCAGGCACCAGAAGGCAATCCCAGCACTCGGGACGGAGAAGCCAGAGACGGTGAATTCAAAGGCTACTACTGAGCTAGCTAGTGAATTAAGAATCAAGGGTGGTGGTGTACACCTTTAATCCCAGCACTCAGGAGTCAGAGGCAGATGGATCTCTGGGAGTTTGAGGCCAACCTGGACAGCGAAAGCTCTGTAGAGAGATCTTGTCTCAGAAATAAATATGCCTAGCTCAGACTGTATTCCTTAACTACTCAACAGTAACTTAAAGGGCGGAGGAAGACAGACAGAAAGGAGTCAAAATCTAGTCCAGATTGTTGCTGTTAACTTTGTTGTTGTTGTTGTTGGTGGTGGTGGTGGTGGTGGTGGTGGTGTGTGTGTGTGTTTGTCAGGGTGTGTGTGTGTGTGTGTGTGTGTGTGTGTGTGTGTGTGTGACAGAGTTCATAGCTGATTCAGCTGATCCCCAAACTTATTCCTTCAGTGTCACTTCAGGGATTGCCTGAGTGCATGGATACCACCTATGCAGTCGAGAAGCTTGCGAGCTGGTTGGAAATCAAGGATCTAGCCACCCAGAGGCAGAAGAATGAGCAAATGGCAGAGGCAGCTAGGTATAGGAATTTCAGGAGAAATGAGTGTGTAAATAGTCCCAAGACGAACAGTCCCTTAGTGAAGAAGCTGTCTGCCCTTGAACCTATGGCCTGGGTGTCAAAGAAAGTTCCATGGAAAAGGAGCACAGCAGATGTACCGCAGCTGAGGTGGCAAGCCATTTGAAAATGACTCCCTGGCATGTTCACTTGATGGCCCTTCACCATGGCTGGACAGCTCAATGGGCTCCTGCATGGTGACGTGTATTTTCTAGTCCTCCGGGACTCTACAAAAGGAGTAAGAAATATGTCTGTAATTCTCCTCTTCCCTTTGGTGATTCAGACATCAAGGTCGTGAGGGAGACAGTGCTGCGGCCATTACTTCCACATTCCCGCTCTGTCTGCAGCCTTCAAGAGCTTCCAACAGAACCGTGTTAGGCCAGAACGTCCAGAGTTCACCACCTCTGTGCTTCTTGTAGCCACTGTGAGGAAATCCCCGTCGGTCACTGGCTCTGACAACTGTGAACTTAACAGATCTGGATCCGTCGCTCCTTTCTTCCTAAGACGGCAGCGACTACTTAAGAAAGCAGAATATTTTCATTCATCCCTTTAACAACTATAAAGAATGTTTAAGAAATGAAATCAATGAGAAATGGCTTAAACTTTCAAATTCTGATGCTAGATATGATTGTAAATAAACTAATGACATGGGAAAAAAATTTTGTTTGAGCTGGGGATGTAGGTCAGTTGGTAAGAGTGAAGCCCTGGGTTCAATAGCAGCCCTGCATAGCCCAGGCATAGTGGCGCATGCCTATAATCCTAGCACTAGGGAGATGCAGGCAGGAGAATCAGGAGTTGAAGGTTGTCTTTGGCTGCATAACAAGCTTGAGGCTGTATGTATGTTCTTTCCAGTGTCTGAGGCCCTAAAGTAGAGGATTGGGCAGAGGTGAGCGCAAGCCAACCATGGTGGCTTTGATCCTAGCACTTTGGGATTCAGGAGGCAGAGGAAGGTGAGTCTCTGAGCGCTTGAAACTGGCTCAGTCTATAGCTTCAGGCCAGCCAAGCCTGTATAGCAAGACTCTGCCTCAAAACTAAAAATAAAAAGGAGGAAGAGGAGGAAGAGGAAGAAGAAGGCGGAGGAGGAGGAGGGGAGGGAAGGAAGGAAGGAAGGAAGGAAGGAAGGAAGGAAGGAAGGAAGGAAGGAAGGAAGGAAGGCAGGAGGGAGGGAGGGAGGGAGGGAGGGAAGGAAGGAAGGAAGGAAGGAAGGAAGGAAGGAAGGAAGGAAGGAAGGATTAAAAGAAGCCAGAGAAACCAGTCTTCTGACTTCCGATCTAGAGACCAGTTCTCCTGGACTATGGAGGGGATCACAGAGTTGCTGGAACGCTCACCTGTTGTGTGCGTTTGTTCAATTGTTTGTGTTTTAGGTACTAAGGATTGAGTTCCGAGCGTCACACATGCTAAGCACCACCTTCAGCCCTGAAATTTTGATTCAGCAAAAAGCCAGGCGTATTCCCAAGGGAACTAACTGGTCTTTGTTTTGGCTCGCTGGCACCGGCACACAGAAACTCCTCGTAGCCATCATAGATTCCCCTGGCAGGGTTAAAAGAAATCGCTCGTTCTTTTCACCCCCATGTTTTTTCTACCATCACTATGTTCCCCAAATAAAAACCATACCCCACACAGGGAGGTGGGGAAAGAGGAGCTTCATTCTTCTCTAAATGTCTCGTCTTTAATTCTGCATAGCCAGGGGATTTCAAAGCATAGTCTGTATAGATGCCCCTCCCCACAGAGCCTTTCTCTGCTTCTCATTATAACATGTAACCTTTAAAGAAAACATGGGGCTTGTAATTTTCTCTAACCATGTCTGTGGAGTGAACCCCAGACCCTCCACTTTCTTCACAGCTGACGTGACCTTGTCCTCAGCCTCTGTGACTAGGCCTGTTCTGCTCTCAGCTCCAGATTCCCACGGTGTCCCCTTATACCCAATCCTTCTGTATCCTTCTGTCCCGTGGCGCTGGCTGGAAGGTGAATATTTGGTTTGGTTTTGCTTGGCTTTGGTGTTCAGAGACAAGGTCTCGCTAAGTAGTTTGGCATAGTCTTGGACTCAGAATCCTCCTATCCTCCTGCCTCAGCCTCCTTAGGACTGGCTACCACACCTGGTTCTAGAAAGTCTTGATAATCGAGAGAAATCACATTCCACAGATTTTTTTTTTTTTTTTTTTTTTTTTTTTTTTTTTTTTTTTTTTAGTTTTTCGAGACAGGGTTTCTCTGTAACTTTGGAGCCTGTCCTGGAACTAGCTTTTGTAGACCAGGCTGGCCTCAAATTCACAGAGATCTGCCTGCCTCTGCCTCCCAAGTGCTGAGATAAGCAAAGAGCCTTTATTTATTTATTTATTTATTTATTTATGGGTTTTTTTGTTTTTTTTTTTTTGAGACAGGGTTTTTCGCTGTAGTTTTAGAGCCTGTCCCGGAACTAGCTTTTTTTTTTTTTGTTTTTTTTTTTTGTTTTTTTGTTTTTCGAGACAGGGTTTCTCTGTGGCTTTGGAGCCTGTCCTGGAACTAGCTCTGTAGACCAGGCTGGTCTCGAACTCACAGAGATCCGCCTACCTCTGCCTCCCGAGTGCTGGGATTAAAGGCGTGCGCCACCATCGCCCGGCTCCGGAACTAGCTTTTGTAGACCAGGCTGGCCTCGAACTCACAGAGGTCCGCCTGCCTCTGCCTCCTGAGTCCTGGGATTAAAGGCGTGCGCCACCATTGCCCGGCCACTCCACAGATTATTAAATGCTATGCATGGATACCATGAAATGTTACTGAGCCTTAAAAAGAAGAAGATCCTGTGTGACAGCATGGGTAACTCAGAGGCCCCGTGTTAAGCACAATAAGCCTGTCACTGGGAGGAACATACCGAATACTCCTACACACATGAACAGCATAAAGTAAGGAAATTCAAACCTTGGTGCAGCGGAAAACTACTGGGATCCCAGGGGTCCTGGGGCTGAGGTAGGAAGGTTTGCTTGAATCGGGGACGTTGAGACCAACCTGGGCTATACAGTAAGGTCCTGGTTCTAAATAAATCAATAATAAAATAAATAAGGCAAATTCAAATTCATCACAGAGCAGAGTGTAAGGAGAGACCCTATATCAAAAACTAAAACAAGGAGCCAGGCATGGTGTTGCATGCCTTCAATCCTAACACTCAGGGGGCAGAGGCTGGTGGATCTCTCTAAATTCAAAGCCAGCTGGGTCTAGAGTGAGCTTCAGGACACCAGGACTACAAAAAGAGATCCTATCTCCAAAAACAAAACAAAAAGGAGGGAGGGAGGGAGGGAGGGAGGGAGGGAGGGAGAGAGAGAGAGAGAGAGAGAGAGAGAGAGAGAGAGAGAGAGAGAAGGAAAGGAAACAAGTGCTAGAGAGATGGCTCAGTGGTTAAGCGCTCTTTCTCCTCTTGCACAGGACCCAGGTTCCATTTCCAGCACCCATGTTAGGAAACTCACAGTCCCCTATAACCGTAGTTACAAAGGATCTGCTACCTGTTCTGACCTCCGCAGGGACCTGCACACACACGATGCATGTATGTCCATTTAGGCACACATAAAATAAAAAGAAATAGATTTTTTAAAGAGAACAAGAAGTCAGGCAGTGGTGGCACACGCCTTTAATCTCAGCACTCGGGAGGCAGAAGCAGGCGGATCTCTGGGAGTTCGAAGCCAGCCTGCTCTACAGAGCGAGTTCCAGGAGAGTCAGGGCTATATAGAAAGACCCTGTCCGGGGAAAAACAAAAGCAAAGGTTCAGTCCATGGTTACTTAACCTTGTTGCTTGTAGACCTCAGTGGCAGAGTACATCATGGGAGCTGAGGAACAAAAGAGAAAGGGGAAATGACTGGGGTACCAGTGTCCCTTTTCCGGCACCTCCTAGCAGCTCGAGTTCATTCCACTAAGGCCCCACTTCCCAAGTGTCTTCTACTTCCAGAAGCCCCATAGGCCAGTGAACAACATTTTAATACAAAGGCCTCTGGGGGACATTCATGTGAACAGAACAGCACCCTATTTGGTTGGACAATCTAAAAAGTTTACAGGAGCCTGCTTGTAAAGGAGGCCACTACCCAGAACCCCAGGAGCAAAACCCATTCCTCGAACCTCCCATTTTAATATTCAGAGAAAATCTGTTGCTTCAACCCACAGTCTATCTACTGTGTTAGTGGGACGGATCAAATCCGGTGTTCGTGTGTGTTTTCATTTATATATTTATGGGGCTGGAGAGATGACTCAGCAATTAATAGCATTGGCTGTTCTTCCAAAAGACCCCGGTTCAACACCCAAAACCCACACGGCAGGTCACACCTGTCTGCAATTTGAGTTCCAGGGTTTCGGGCACCCTCACGCAGACAAACATGCAGACAAAACACAAATGCACATAAAATAAAATAAACTATATATATATATAAACAATAAATGATGTGCATAGATTTAATGAGGTAAATAAGATAAAAAGTGCTGTTATAAAATTGTGACTATCAAGACAAACTGTTTAAGCCAGAGCCTGTTTGTTGCTTATTTGTCTTCCGTTTCATAGGAGACAGAGGAAGAACGCTGTGTTGTCTAATCCACTGAAGGGGTCTGCTCCCCTGCCTTTTCTTTGTGCTTTACACTAGGATGCAAAGCCCAAGAAGGCAGGGCCTTGGCTCCTCTGCCCTTCTCTGGCCTTGGCTTTAGCCTTGGGGGCCAGGCTAACTGCTTCAAGGTTAACCACCACCTTGCTGCAGAACAAGAGTGGATTCAAGACTTCTGTGTAGGTCTGCCCCAGAACTTCCTAGATGGAATGAGCATCATGAGGCCTGGCATTGTGAATCCAGTACAGCAGATTATAAAGCCAGCCTGGGCAATGCCCGTTGCTTTCTTTGTTTTCTCCTGACCTTGTGGTTGAGAAAAGGAGTGTGAATTTTTTAGATCGACGCCAACAGTGAGATTGCTTGAACCCCATATTGTCTCTACCAGGCAGAATTCCCAGCCTATCCAAGCCTCAGGTTGTCTGAGTTCTCTCTAGTCTTCCATTGTGGGAGGTTTCTGTCCACTCGGGTACAGGAGGGCGGTTTGCTACGTGGCAGAGCTCCAGCGGGGGCAGCTGCAAGAGCTGCTGGTGCAGGGGGAGCCCTGGGGACACTGAGACCGGGCCCCCTGCAGAGGCACTCAAAGGCGGTTACTGAGACCGCTTCAAGTACCAAAGCAAGGAGGAAGACTCCACACCAAATGGATGTTAGGGTCCGTGCTGGTGTGACCCAGGCGACAGCTTGAACCCCATCACTCCCTAGCAAATTCATTTCTCAGAGAATGTCAGTGGTTGAACTCCAGGGAAAATGCTGGATTATGGACTAGTTAGGGTGTTAGGAGATTCCTCTCCCAGTTTGTATTACTTTTCTTGTGTTTGAATCGGAATTAGAAAATCAAGCTAGTAGATCAGGATCGCTGACTCCATAAACCCGAAACTACACTGGGAAAAATGCGTGAAGTTTGTCTGGACCAAGAAAAGGAACGCTATTTGCCTGTCCTTGGGGTACAGCACAGTGCTGTGACGGAAAACTCAGTTCTCCCAAGAAACAAGAGCGATAAACATGTGGTTTCCCAAGTTGACTTTATGCTTGAACCCGGTATCCCGGGTTTCATGGACCCAGGTGCGTTGTGGGTGTTTTTCCACACCGCAACAGCATAACTTTTTCTTTGCCTTTTTTTTAAAATCAGACTAAGCTCAACATTGAGGCATCGTGTAAACCTCTGTGTCTGCTCTTTTCAGTTCTAGGGAAAATCCGAACCGCTGTGGGCAGCGCCCAACTTCTCATGGCACAGAAATTCTACCAGTTCAGAGAGCTGTGTGAAGAGAACCTGGTAAGTACCATCCACATCGCCGTGACTCCTTGTAGCACAGCTTGGAGAGACCTTGTCCTCAAGACTGGTCCAGCCAAAGCAAAACTTAGTTTGAACCAAGTTAAGTCAAGGCTCCTTGGAGTCTTTTAACAGATGAATCTGGTTTCCTGCTTTTCACTAAATAAAACAAACAAGCAGAAAGAAAGAAAGAAAGAAAGAAAGAAAGAAAGAAAGAAAGAAAGAAAGGAAGGAAGGAAGGAAGGAAGGAAGGAAGGAAGGAAGGAAGGAAGGAAGGAGAGAGAGACCCACTTAAATAATCCTAGGGACAGAATTAAGTTAAAACTCCATTTCCTGATTTTTTTTTTATATTGAAAACTTTCCATGTTCCTAGATTTTGTATGTTGCTTTTGGTTTTCTTATTCTTAGTAAAATTTGGAGCAATTGATGTTTCCTAAGTACTTTCCAAACAAAGATTTCTCTCTCTAAAATAGCCTTCGGTGTCTCCTGATCAGTTTTGCTCTTACCCAAAGGCCAGAGGTTGAGGGTATGACAAAATGTGGATTTGACACCCTGAGACAGGTGACATACAAACACGAAGGAAGGGAACCCTCTTCCGTAACAGCAGCAGTGACAGCAATAGCCTTTGCAAACCTGGCAGAGAAATAAAGGCCAGGAGCCTCTTCCAGGAGGCCTTAAAGAAGACCTCCGTCCACCACAAGGGACTCTGCACACAGAACTGCTGCCCGTCAGGCTGGCGCTAACACAGAGCAAACGCATAGCAACTCGGTGATGTGCGAGAAGGAAAAACACAACTGACATCTTAGAGGACCCAGGTCGGGCTTTAGAGTTTAAATTCTGTGTCCTAGGCACTGCGCTTTCTCCTCAAAGGAATCTAGTCCAGGGCTGGCAAGATGGCTTCTGGGTCAAGGGGCTTGCTGAGAAGCCTGGTGTTCAATCTCCAGAGCTCACATGGTGGACTCAAGAAAGGACCAACTCCCATTCTTACACACACACACACACACACGGTGGCATGTGCACCAGACCCACCCTCACCCCACACTCATACTGAATAAGTGTGAAAACAGAATTGATGGGCAAGTGGCCAAGTGTACTACAAAGGAGAACATAAATCTCATGTACATTTTAAAGATGAAATTACAGGTACTTTTTTTTTAAATGTGTACTGATTTCTAGAAATTATCAACTTCATGAAAGCCAGTTTTGACATCTTGCCATTCCTCATAGTGGCTCCTATAGCCACTAGAGAAATCCCTATTTATGGTAATGCCACACCAGCAGAGGCTGGTCATTGTACTGCTCACAGCAGGCCTCTGAAGAGCACGTCCAGCACCAAATGTGTCAGATGCCCGGGTGACTACGCAGAATGGCCATTTGGAGTTCCTAGTGGCATTGTCTTTATGACTTACAGATGGGATCGACAGGCACAAAAGTTAAGAAACTTAGCTACCAGCCCACAGTAAAATCAGACCCAAGAATCAAACCTTGATCTCTCCGGGCTGTCCCCCATAAATCCCAGGAAGTAAATATGACCTGGTGGTAGTTCCTCTTAGCACCACATGTGTATGAAAGGGACTCTAAGGGGCAGCAAGATGGCTCAGTAGGCAAAGGGGCTTGCTGCCAAGTCTGATGACCCAAGTTTGATCCCAGGTCAGATAAGATGGAAAGAGAGAACCAGCTCCTACAGGCTGTCATCTGACCTCCACCTGCTTGCCCAGGCACTGCCTCCAGCACATGCACGTTAAATAAATGTGTGTGTGTGTGTGTGTGTGTGTGTGTGTGTGTGTGTGTGTGTGTGTTTAAAAGTGACTGGTCAGAACCAGGTGCAGCTTTTCTTTCTTTACTTCCTCTTCCTTTGAGGAGGAAAAAAAAAAAAAAAGAAGATAGTTTGAAAACGTATTTATTCCCGACTAGATTCTCAAGCTTAAAGTGAATGGACAAAGTTTGTTTTATCCAAGCCACACTAAACCAGGGCGCCACCCTCGACTCTCCCTCTGATCTCAGAGATGGTCTGTCTAGACTCAACTACCCTGTCACGTGACTCATGACTGCTGAGTTAGAGAGTGGTTAGCGCTTACTCGCTCTCTTTTCTCATTTGTCTGTTTGACAACACGGGGCAAAGAGATTCCTTTGGGGGGGGGGGGAAGACCGAGTTGCCCACGATACTGATTTAAGCACTTCTAAGTACTCTAGAAGCTACTGAACTGGAGGTTGACTATGCCCAAACCCAAGAAATCTAAAATCAGAAATTCTGTAAAATCTAAAACTTTGGGGACACCAAGGCATTGATACTGTATACATCTGACCTCATATAACATGTCACGGTCAATATAGGTACATTAAAAATATATAGCCGGGCGGTGGTGGCGCACGCCTTTAATCCCAGCACTTGGGAGGCAGAGGCAGGTGGATCTCTGTGAGTTCGAGACCAGTCTGGTCTACAAGAGATAGTTCCAGGACAGGCTCCAAAACCACAGAGAAACCTTGTCTCGAAAAACCAAAAAAAAACCAAAAAAAAAAAAAAACCAAAAAAAAAAAACTAAAAATATATATAACAACCTTCAGACTGTGTGTACAGGCACACATGACATATACATGCATTTCACATTAAGACTTGTATTCTGTCTCCAAAATATCTCACTGCGGACAGGAAAACATCCAAATCCTATGAACTCTAGCATCTCGACATCTGGTCCCAAGGGTGCCAGATAAGAAGCTCAATCTGTATTATTCCTTTCATTGGTGCTAAAACAATACAATAGTAAAAACTCATGACCCAGAAAATGTCACTGCATTCCAAAATATTAACTCTTTAGTTTCCCATTGTGCATAAGGCTGACTAATTGTGAAACCGTGGAGTAGTGAGGTGAGCTTTCTCAGTCTGCTTATCCGTTCTGCATGTTGAGGGGTTGTTTGTCTAACCCTTTTGGTCTTTTGTTGCTTGCAGTGTAAGCCTCAAACTTGGGAGTTCTTGCTCCAGCTTACTTAGTGGTAGACTAAGTTGTTGTATTTATTTTATTTTGCCTTGTTCTGGCTTAGGTGCTGAAGACTGAGCCCAGGGTCTTGAGCATGTACCTCTAAGCCACACTCACTCTCGTCCCTGGGATAGATTATAATATTGCCAAGCACCTAAAAACTCCATAATTTATTCATTCCAAAGAACGGCCGTGCGTTGTTTCAGAACCGTGTGCACATCGGCGTCCTTATTTGCCGTCACTCTTGCTCATCCTCTGATGTAAATGCTGTTTCCAACCTTGTTAAACAACTGGATAACCCCACAACCTTGACACTTTCTGAAATTCTGATGATACCGTTTTCGTGAGGTTAATTTTAAATGTCCAAGCTGGTCTTAGTTATCATAGGACATGGGGGTTTACAGTTGGTTTTGGTTTTTTAAGACAAGGTTTCTGTGTGTAACAGTCCTAGCTGTCCTGGAACTCACTCTGTAGACCAGGCTGGCCTCGAACTCACTGAGATCCTCCTGCCTCTGCCTTCCGAGTGCTGGGATTAAAGGCATGTGCCACCACCGCCCAGCACAGTTGTTTCTACTACTAAGAAATAAGGAGAAATGACACCGGCCAGAAGCCCTGCCACATGGAAGGGAGGGCAACTCCTGCTATCTGACTGGGAAGCCTTCAGCTGCTTTTGCAAAGAGTGTTAGGCAATGACAGTGATTACAGCTTACAGGGACAAAAAAAGTCAACTCCCGAGCCAGGTCTTTCCACTCAGGAGGCTGAGATAGAAAGGTGGAGATTTCCAGGCTAGCATAAATCACACAGAACACTCTCAAGCAAACTAACAAGTCAGCTCTCGGCTGGCTTCAGTGGAGCTGGCTTCTCAAGCCTGATGACCGGAGTTAAATCCCTGAAACCCACACAAAGGTGGAAGGAGAGAACCAACTCAATAAAGTTGTCCTCGGACCTCCACACGCATGTTGTAGCATATACACCACACACACAAACGCACCTGTGCGCATGCACGCATGTGTGTGTATCATCCTCTGACCTCCACACGCATGTGGTAGCATACACACCACATGCACAAACACACACGTGTGCGCATGCACGCATGTACATGCATATTGTCCTCTGACCTCCACACGCTTGTTGTAGCATCTATACCACAGGCACAAGCACACGCATTTGCGCACGCACACATGTATGCGCAAATTGTCCTCTGACCTCCACACACATTATAGCATACACACCACACACACAGACACACACGTGCACACACACGCATGTATGCGTGTATTCTTGATAATAATAATTTTTGTTGGTTTGTTAGTTTTTGTTTTTTGAGGTTTTTTTTTTTCCAGACTGGGTCTCACTCTCTAGCTCTGGGTATCCTGGAACTCACTGTGTGGACGAGGCTGGTCTTGAATTCCTATGAGATCCACCTGCCTCTGCCTCCCAAGTGCTGGGATTAAAGGGGTGTATCGCTATGCCCTAATGACAACAATAAAAATTTTGAATGATTCTTTATAAAAAACTTTTTATTGATAGTGGTTTGGTTTTTCGAGACAGTGTTCATCTGTTTAGTCCTGGCTCTCCTGGAACTCATTCTATAGACCAGGCTGGCCTTGTTACTCAAAGATCCACCTGCCTCTGCCTCCTAAGTGCTGGGCTTAAAGGCAGTCACCACTACTGGCTGGCAAAACGTCAGTTCTTAAACACTGAAGGATATTTGCGATCCTGAAAAGGGAATTATTATCAGCATGCATATGTATGTGTAAAGATAAAGTTTTCTGACATTTGCTATATTTAAAACTAGCTAACTTCCAATGTGTCATATGATAAAATGATTCTTTATTATACATACCAGTAATGTCTCAATTACTGAACACATATCTATTTCAAGGACCTACCTGTGGATATCCATGGTTTACTGAGCACCGCCCCCCGTGTCTGCGCTCTGTGCGCTGGCACCCAGTTCGCGAGCTTCGGGCAAGGGGGCTGGAGGTTAAAATACACAGACACACACACAGACAGAGAGACAGCGGCACGGGTCATTCTTGAATTCCCCAAGAATGCCCCCTTTATTGTGTTCAGGGGCAGATTATATAGAGATAGCCATGCCCCAGCCAAACCCACCAGAAACCACTCTCCTGCCATCAGGAACTCCTGAAGGTCTGGTGCTCAGAACAGCTGTAGGCACTCAGATCAGGGGATTACAAGAAATTCAGGATCTGGGGTCTCACTGCTCCCAACAACGGTTGATCATTTGCTTCAAATATTCAATTTGAATATTTGAATTCTGGGCACCAGAGAAGCCTCGAGAACCAAGTACTTAAAAAATTCCTTGTTGCTTATTCATTCTGTACCTTAATATTTTACCCAACATGAGTGCTAAAACTAATCTCACTCTAGAATTCTCATCTGTTCTCCGGATAAACTGTGTGACATGAAATCACACATGGTTTTATTTTCAAGGTAGTATTTTTATTTGAATCTATTGTTTAAAAATGTATCGAGGAAGAGATAACACATTCTGGGATGTTTTGTTTCAAATGTTTAGACTCTCCCCCACTTATCAGACTGAAACAACCATGCTGTTGTAAGGACAAAGAATTTTACAGCCTTGACATTTGAAAATCAGGGACTGGATTGGGGGCCTGTAGAAAATCACCAATGGTAGCCTCACTGTTATCTCTTATCTGAAAGCCAAAAGGAACTCGGCCTCCTTGGGTTCTTTGAAATGTTTGAAAATGCGTTTGTGGCCCGTTTGCAGTCTCACTGCCTCTAAATCATCAATATTTTTCTCTCTTTTGCACAGAATCCCAATGCGCATCCAAGACCCACTTCCCAGGATTTGGCGGGGTTTTGGGACATGCTGCAGTTGTCCATAGAAAATATTAGTATGAAATTTGACGAACTTCATCAGTTAAAGGCCAATAATTGGAAACAGATGGATCCTCTTGACAAGAAGGTAGAACAATGTAGATTTTGTATGGTCCATTTAAAAAGCTGCACAAACCCTGGACAGTCTAAATAGGCTTCTGCACTCAGCCCTTCTGTTCACCATGTGAAATGGAGCTGGCATCGTGCCCATGTCATTGGAATGGCAATGTTTACATACTAACCACTTGGGATATTATCTGTAATATGTTTCAGGCATACTTTTGAAGAAAAACCTGTCTTTGTGAATTGGAAAGTGGGAATGTGGCTTTTCTTTCTCTTTTTCCTTCTTCCTGTCCTTCTTTCTTTTTCTCTTTCTTTTTTTTCTTTCTTTGTCTTCTCTCATTAATTAAACTTTAAACCCCCTTAGACACTGGAAGGAACCGCCTCCAGTTTTGCTTTCTAAACCAAAATCAGTGACCTCTTCAGTGTATGGTTCCCTAGAGTTCAGTTCCACGCTCAGGACATGTTTCTGAGCAGTAACTGGCTGACAGGCGTCTCACAAGCACAGTAACGAAGAAGTCACTGGCGCCCCAGTCTAAATGCTCCCTGTGAGACTGGTAGTCATATTAAGTGTTGGGATTTTTTTCCCTAACTTTGATTGATTTGCCTGGGGGCAGTATTGTTCCCTGGGAATCTTCATGCAACAGTTTAGAAATAAAGGCTTAAATTATTTTAATTAATCAATAATAATTTCATATTTGATTACTGCGGTTCTACCAAACTTCTATAAGTATCTCATGTCTGCCGTTCCAGGCTGATCTGTTCTGTATGAGGTTTGTCTTTTTTTTTTTTTTAAATAACTTTTGTTCTTCTATGAACCGAGGTCACATAGTTCCAAGAGATACCCCTGAAAATGAAGGCTGGTTATTTGCTCGGAGGAGTGAGAGCCCTGCCCTTTGGGGTCTCCTGACCCATCAAGAAGTAACAGTAACCCACTGCTGCCCGTCATCTCTGGGTGTATGGGGTCAGTGGGCACCCAGGACAAACCCAGTCCCAAAGGAGGGCAATGTTGTCACCACTATCCACCATCTCTAGTTCTATGGCCATCCAACTGGGGGGATTTGAACCAAGCTTGAAGTACTGTCCCTGTGTGTGTGGCCTCTGCTTTGAGAAGCCAAACGTTGTGCTTCATCTAGTTTTCTTTATGTGTAAAACTGTCTGCTGACAAACACACATGTACACACGCTGGAATTTAGGAATGCTCCATCTAACTTCTCACCTACTGATTCTTTAATATTATTGTTTTGAAAAAAAAATAAAGTGTGCAAAGAAAGAAAAATGACTAAAAAGCTTCCAATATTCATACTTTTAAAAATATCCACCAGTTATCCCACAATGAAGATTACAAATGTCCCGAAGAAGTGATGCAAAGAAATCGTTACATGTGATTTATTGGTATGTAACCTAATAATAAATTATTAGCTTAATTATTTTTTTTTTAAGTTTTTAACAGTGCATTTTTGCCTATGATCAGAGCCTTTCATCATCTCATGAACCTGACAGGGAAACAAAAGATGAAGAGACAGAGGTGGTGGGAGACTGTACTCTGTCTTCTCCCTTTTTGTCCGTCAGCAACACAGCCCACTTTAAACAAGCACGGGCCAAGGCCCAGTGTGATGATACCGAGCTCTGCGTTTCTCCCTGGCAAGCAAGGAGGACCCGCTGTACTGAGCATCAGTGTTAAGTCGGATACTCGGTACCTTCACGATAAACTTCACGTTTGATTTCATAAGGATGCAGGGTGTTTTATGTAAGTGGAAATGTGGAGTTGCTGTGGACTGTTGCAGAGCCCAAAAGGTCAACATCTCTCTCTCTCCTAAAAGCACCCTTTGTGGTTTAGATGCCTTTCCTTCCCCTTGTACGGTTATCATGAAGGCGTGAGTGGCTGGATTTTGCGGTAGATTAGAAAAGATCTAATACCATTTCAGAGTTTGCTGATAAGAGACATGGCCTTTTCCAGTCCTGTGCTCAACTTTGATAACAAGTTGGGATTGTCTTCTGGGCTACCACAAGCATGCTGAAACCCCTAGGGACGACTGTCCTGGAAAAATCCTCCCCAGAGTAGGAAATACCAGTCGTTCACCCCATACCCCTGTGACCCTGTACAATCTATGGCTGTGTGTTGTGCAAAAAGGGTGTAACTCCCGATGACACCATTGAAGCCTAAAAACACTATCTTATAATAGGAAGAGATGGAAGGGAAGGCTGGGGAGGCAGAGGGAGAAGGCCAGGGAGAGAGAGAGGGAGTAGCGGGGGCTTTTTCTCAAACCAAGCTCTCCTACCTAATGCTCCTCATAAAGATACAGCTTAGAGTTCTAATTCATTCTGTAGCTGTTGAGATCTCCTGACCCACTGCTAGCGCCAGGAACAGTCTGGGGGTTGCAGACAGAGCCACCCTCACTGTGAGGTCCACGGAGCCCCTTGCAGGGCTGCATTTTAAATGCTGACACCCTGCCGTGGAAAGGCCTAGTTCTGCGATGCAGTTTTCCCCTCGACCTTAAGTGTAAGAGATTATGTGTTGTTATTGTTGTTGTTGTTTTGTTTTGTTTTCCCGCATCTTTTGAATATCCAAGCCAGAGCAATGAAGAGAAATCATATATACAGTGTGCAGATCAGAACTAACCGTCCTTAGGTTTAAAAAAAAAAAGTGTATGTGTTTTCGAACTACTGACCTATCCCAGTCTTTCCCAAGCTTGTCCTGAGAAGCTGTGTAATGTCCTGAACCTTCTGCTTTGATCAGGAGCGAAGGGCCCCTCCTCCAGTGCCAAAGAAGCCGGCGAAGGGCCCCGCGCCGCTGATCCGGGAGCGCTCGCTGGAGAGCTCGCAGCGCCAGGAGGCCCGCAAGCGCCTGATGGCTGCCAAGCGTGCCGCGTCGGTCCGCCAGAACTCGGCCACCGAGAGCGCGGAGAGCATCGAGATCTACATCCCCGAGGCGCAGACCCGGCTCTGAGCGCCGCAGAGGACCGTCCCGCCGCCCTGCCCTCGGCCGCCTCCCCGTTCCCCTCCGTCTCTGAGCTCAGTGACCGCCACCGTCCTGGCGTAGTTGTCCACCTCGCAGGAGCCGCCCCCGAGCCGCCCCGCTTCCTGGACCGCTTGGCCCATCTTCTCCACCGAGCTTTGCTCCCCTGTCCTGAAGCCTCATGCAGACATCCAAACCCTTTCTTTTCTGGAACAAGCAAACCCACCTGTGTAGAAAAGACACCTTGTAGGTCACTCACCTTCCTCAGTTCTTTCAAGCTAGTGCGTCCCTAGAACTCAGCAATATAAAACCATAGGGTATTTCAGAAACCCGGTATCCTCTGAGACTTAACCGTCTTCCACGTGAAAGAAACGAGGGCTCGCGTCCCTTTATTTGCCCCCAAACAGTTATTTTTTACAAGCAGGCAGATCGCTTTATTTCTTATATCAGAAATCACACCGTCTTGTCGGAATCCATGGTGACCAAGAGAGAGGGACCAAAGCTGACCTGGGGTTGGGGGCCTGGGTGTTGGAGGAGAGAAGGGTAAAGTGTGTACCTTCGCAGCTGTACAAACTGCCTCTCTGGTACTTCATTCAAACCGCTTCAGATGTTTCAATCAGCAGAAGATTGTAAATTCGATCTTTCAGGGAAATTAATCTATTCTGAAAGGCAATAAAATGAAGAAAGTTAAGGCAAAGGAAGGTTTACGATCCTATATAAGGAATCTGTTTATTTCTCTTACTATTAAGAAAATTTAGACCTGAAATGTTTTATCAACTTTTCTTGTACTCTGTGTATTATAATGTCATGGCCGTGGTTTTTAAATAGGGGGGGGGGGCGGGGGAGAGTTGGTTCAGGTAGTTTAGTGTCCATTCGCGTGGGCTCACTTAAGATTTCACATACACGTAAGAACACTTCTGCTTCCGAAAGACGGCCAGGTCATTTCCAGAGAAGAGTTCCGGTTCCCTGCCACCCCTTCGAAGGCTACATACCTGTCTAGTTTAGCCCAGCACGTCATATTTCAGGGCTCTCCCCTCGCTCCCGTACAGGGTTCACGTGTTCCCAGCACAGGGTTTCCTCCTCTAGCAAAGGAATAAACTTAAAAAGGTTGTCTACCCCAGTTGCCATGCCGCCTCATTCCAAAGAGCTGCCATCATGATCCCGAAGTTCCAGGTAGAGAGAAGTCTTTGGATGCGCAGGGACCAAGAGCTGTAAGGAGAAAGGGAAATCGTAAATGCTGCTAGAAATCCGTGCTTTGGGTTGGATTCCAGACTTTCTCTTGGCTTGCAGGTTAGTCGTGGTGCATGGCTGTGAGCACTGGCCTTCTGCTGAAGTCTTCAAACGCCCTTACTTGTAGCCGTTTAAACATTCAGAATGTGGCGATCTGAAAGGGTCAGCCACATACTACGTCAAGCTTGCAACCTAAAGAATTAGAAATTTTGCCATTGAAAAATGGAAGTCTTAAACAAACAAACAAAATGCTTGCACCAGAGACGCTTAAAAACATACACTCTCATAGCCAGGTGCTAATTTAATTTTCTTTACAAACTTCAGAGAAGCGATGGGTCTGGCAAGCACTATTTTCAGACACACTCTAAAACCACTAGAGGATTCGCTACCTCTCAGAGCCCTTGGTGCTCTGAGCTGCCTTTACTAACAGGGCACAAATGTTCACTCCCTGCTGTGGTTTACAAGAAAAGGGCTACTAACTTATTAACAAAAACAACAACAGAACAACTTTTAACTATGGCAGACAAAGTCAGTGCTTTCTCAACTGGAGCAGAGATCCGTAGGCTTCAAGAATTTGCTAGTTTCAAAAAAAAAGACACTTTCTCTTTACATACTGTGGGAAGTATGCAGGAATAAGGCCAACTGTCCCCTTGGGTAGCCCGTGGTCACACTCACCCGAGAAAGACTGGAATTCACCGGAAGCAGCCATTCTAGACCCACTGTCAGGACTACAGCTCCCTGCCCTGAGGTAGATCAGGTTCTAACGTGATCCCAGATACTCCTGCAGGGTTTTCTTTGGAAACTGATTTGGCCCAGGCTGTTTTAACGAGGGACAAGAGAAGGCCTAGTTATCTTGTCTAAGTGAGTGGCATTTGTATATTCATAAGTTATTTTTGGTAAGAATTTTAAATCTTTTAGCTGAACGCCTGCAGGGCATCACAACCTTTGCCTTCCTGAAAAACACAGTTTAATCTGTACAAACACTTTATAAAAAAAAAAAAAAAGCTAATTATTGACGTTAGGACCTGACCCCCACACAATACAGCTTGTTATCCACTGGACCCGGAACCTGACATCTTGTGAGCATCACCTCTGTTGCGTTATTCTTTTTGATGTAATTTGTAGAGATGTTTTTTAGTTCATAATGAACAGCGGATGTACCCTGAAAAATTACTTATTTTGTTTAACTTTGGTATAAAGGTGTTGGGCATTTTCTTGGGGCGGGGGGGGGAATTACAAAAGAAAATTTTCTCCCTCATCAAAAACAAAACAAAACAAAAAAAATACGTTCAAATAAATTAAGTATTTATTATATTTTTTGCAGATGTTTCCATACAATTCACTTAACCTTTTTGTAAAGAGAGGTGAAGAAATGGATTAAAGATTTTTAATATTTGAAATGGTAAATAGAGCTAATTTATTTGTAATATATTTCTGTTATTTATAGATGTTCCCTTAATGTTTTCCTGTGCAGTATGCTTTCATTTAAGCCTTATCCTTGTGAATTTACCGTTTCTTTTTTAAGAACATGTCTAGATGCATATTTTAAATAACTGGATGTAAATCATTAGCATATCTGAATTCCCTAATGTAATTTTTAAAAATTATTTTGGTTTGGGGAAAAAAAAAAGATTCATTTGAAAGCCTTCAGATGGAGGGGTGGGGAAGATTTTTATGGCTTTCTGAATTGGAATTTCATAGGCTTATTTACCTAGATTGTGTGTGGTCAAAAAAAAAAAAAAACCAACAATCTGTAAATACATGAATGTTTCCCATAATGTAAAAAGAAGGAATTAATAAAATAATCAATGCACCGCTTTCAGGCTTGTGTGGGTTTTGTTTTGTTTTGTTTTGTTTTTAATTTTTCGAGACAGGGTTTCTCCGTAGCTTTTTGGTTCCTGTCCTGGAACTAGCTCTTGTAGACCAGGCTGGCTTCGAACTCTCAGAAATCCGCCTGCCTCTGCCTCCCGAGTGCTGGGATTAAAGTTGTGTGCCACCACCGCCCGGCCAGCTTGCGTGTTTTTACTGAAGCCCTGGGGCTTCTTTGGAAGCGGGCAGCTCGGCGACTAAGAGGCACGTCGTCTTTCTCATGTCATTGTGATGACACACCGTGCTCCCTCCCCTGCCACACAGGCTGTGGGAGCTCCCATCTCCAGGATTTCAGAACTGAAATCTTCTATCCCGATAATCACAGATGCTTGGCGTGTTTGATTCAGGTGCCCCTGCCACTGCGTTATGCTGACAGGTACAGATTATGAGTGATGCTCTGAGCCCCTCACCCGTATATATTTTAACCACTTTGGTTTCTTTGCATACATGCCCCCCTGCGTTGTGTTTCCCACACAGTTGGACTCCGTTGTTTGTATCCCACCCTCACAGTAATCAAAACTGTGTATGTCAGTGACCCGGTGTGTTTAGCATGTGTGAGGCCCTGGATCTCATCTCCGGTACTGGGAAGAAAGGAGAGGGGAGAGAAAAAGCAGAGGAAAGACATTTTTGCTCACAGTTTACTTACTAGACATGGCAGCACAATTACTAAAGGATGGGTTGGGCTCTCAGATGCAGGCCTGTGTCCAGTGTCTCCAGTACCACCTCTGCTTCTTTCCCTAGTTCACGTTGGCTAAGTATTTGCCTCTTTCATCTGGGTTTTATGGTTCCAAAGCGGACTTGTGCTCATCAGTGGTCTGAAAGAGTCTGGCCTCTGTGTCCTGAGTGCCTCCTTCCCAGCTCCCACCACGTTCTTGGCAAAACCCCTTCACCTACATGCAACAGAGTTGGAAATGAGTACACAGACGGGCGTCTTTTCTGACTTTGTTCATAAGCAGGATCTGTGCCAGTCCCCAAATAACACAATGTGTGTTGAACCTGAGAAGCAAAATGGTCACCTTACCGAATCCCTGTGGGCCACGAAGACCTCATGACTGGACACGCGCACGCTGCTCATGTAATCTGAGTACATTTCCTGCCTTTTCGCCGCTCAGTTTTATCTCATCCAGGCTCTATAGCATTTCCATCAGTCCCCAAACTGAGTTCGCTTTTGAATGTAAGAATCTAAAGTTAACGAACTCCAACTAAGGCAGGAGGATCAAGAATTCAAGTCTAGTCTGGGCTACACGGAGAGACCCTGCCTAGAAAAATGAAGGAAAAGAAAGTGGAAGTGGAGGAAGCGGAGGAGGATGAGAGGGAGAAGGAAGAAAGAGATGAAGGAGGAGGTGAAAAAGAGGTGGAGGCGTTATTAAGTGAACAGTTTCCATGTTAGGATCTAAACCCCCTTTCCTGGAAAATATAATTTAGTTGTTTTTTTTTTTTAAAGAAATTGAAAAAAAAAAGTTTGTTGAGAACATGACTTTTTTTTTAAAATCTTTGAAACCCACTCTTTGAAAGCTTACACTGATTTTGGTTTAAATAAATGACATGTTATTAAAATCACAGTGTCAGTATGTTCGCTCAGTAAGTGCTGCTGGGAACCAAAGGTGCTGGTTTTCCTTTTGTTTGTTCAATTGCTGTTTGACTTTCAACTGCGAAACCAAGACCCAATCAATTCCTTTTGCAAACAGAAACTAATGACCCTGTCTGAAATCCCTCCTTTGCTTCTAACTAATTTTTAAGTTTGCGAAATAGGTTTTAAATTCCCCTTAAGTCACTCACGTCTCCCATGAAGCAGAGCGAGAGGGCAGGGCTACCCCAGGTACACCCTTCTTCCCTGTGTGAATCCCAAGAATGCGGAGCCCCAGATGTCACCCTGTGCCTTGGTTAGGGGATTATTTCCATATGTCTTCTAAACAAAGGAACACAAGCCTGAACTTCCACAAGGCAGGAAACAGTTTCATAAACGGCAAAAACCAAGGTCTGCCCCGTCGCAGGCTGAATGTTGCTGTCCCTTACACAGAACGTTCTCCACGACACCGATGGAGGCTGATCCTCTCTGGCCCTGTTTTGGACAAGTAGATGTTAGTTCCACCTGAAAACCTGATGTGTAAGCCAATGTAACCAGGCAGTTTCTTCTGAGATCTCAGTGAAGAGATTCTTCAACCGAAAGGTTTTCACCTTGGAATAGGAAGTAGACAGAAGCCTGTGCCCTCTGATACCCAGGGGAAATGCATTCTTCCCAATGGCTCTACAAGGAGGTTACAACTGACAGCACCTGTTCTCTGTAGTCTCCAATCCTGACACCTTGAATGCTTCAGATGCCGATGCCCTACAGGGAACATCCCAGCATAGCCAGGCTTGCGAGGTTTACAGTCAGCACTGCCTACCCCCGAGTGGCCCATACCCACATTCAGCCAACTGTGAATCGGTAATAGTTGGAGCAGCTGGCAAGATAGCTAAGCATGTAAACGTGCTTGCCATCAAGTCGGACAACCTAAATTCAGTCTTCAGTACCAGCTTGGTGGAAGGAGAGATTCAACTCCTACAAGTTGTCCTCTCTCTCTCTCTCTCTCTCTCTCTCTCTCTCTCTCTCTCTCTCTCTCTCTCTCTCTCACACACACACACACACACACACACACTAATAATATAATAATAATTTTAAAAAAATTTATTTGAGGCCGGGCGGTGGTGGCGCACGCCTTTAATCCCAGCACTTGGGAGGCAGAGGCAGGCGGATCTCTGTGAGTTTGAGGCCAACCTGGTCTACAGAGCTAGTTCCAGGACAGGAACCAAAAGCTACAGAGAAACCCTGTCTCAAAAATTTAAAAAAAAAAATTTATTTGAAGAAGTATCTATAGTGAGCATGTATAAATGTTTCTTTTCCTATTTCCTAAACAATTCACACAACAGCGTTTTACAAAGTCATTGTATTGTACTAAGTATCACTAGGAATCTAAAAATAAGGACCCAGCAGGACAGGCACAGGCGGTATGTAGATTTTATACCAAGATAGCATTCACAGATTTTAGTATCCAAGGTTTTGGAACCAGTCACTCACAGATGTTGTAAGAGGGCTGATTGATGGGCACCGCTTTCTCTAGGCGTTCAGAGTCCAAAGCCTGCCAACAGTTTCAATGATGCAAAAGACGTAAGATGATACTATATATGGCCCCAAACAGGCAAGAACACATCTCCCTAGATTAAAATAAAAACTATTCTGCTAACCGTGGCTGGAGAAATGGCATAGTGGGCAGAGTGGCTGCTATTTCTCTCAAGGTCCCGGGTTTGATTCCCAGCATTGGCAGTGGCTCCCAATCACCTGTAGCTAGGTTCGTAGGCTTTGACACCTTCTTTTAGCCTCTAAGGGCACTGCACACATGGTGCACATACACATATGCAGACAAACATTCATGCACATAAAATAAAAATGGATACATCTTTTAAAATATATGTTCTACTAACCCCTGCAATCCCAGCAATCCCAACACAGGAGATTAAGAACGGGTTGCAAGTGTGAGATCCGGTCAGGACTATGCAAGACTCAAAAGGGACAAACAAACCTGAAGATAATCACGCTATTCTGTTGTTTACGATACACTGAAAAAGATTCATGAAGTCATAAACAGCAATGGAAGCAGGTAAAGGCTGTGGGTGAACAGGCTTGACTTACAGGCTTGCGGTCCCCCGGGCATCATCATTTAGGTGTTCTGAAGATCCCTTAGGCTATCCCTGGAGCCCCTTGCAGATCCCAAGTGGAAAGCCGGCTCTGAATGGCCACCTGCATGTCTAACAAACATCTTGTTGAAGTAAACGCCACTTGTGCCCAGAACGCCTAAAAAATTGCTGTCCATCATGGGTTTTAGCTTTGGCAGCTCTGTAAAACCTGACACAGGACCGCTCAGCAGAACACTTGCCTGGCATACATGAGGTTTTGATGCCCAACAGCCCAATAACGAAGATCGGTCATGTTAAAAGTTGGTTAGGGCTTGGGGAGGAGGGCAAAGGCAGCGGTATTGCTGGGCATATCTTCGTCAACTCAGGTTCAAACTCCCATTTTAGTATTTGAACCTAAAGGAAGAAGATGACCAAAGTGTGGCAGAGGATGGGAGCTGAGTGTTTGAGTTGCCGATAAAAGACCTGACTAGAAAGACAAGCTCATCGCTCAGGTCAAGTCGGTACCAGAATATTATGTACTTGAAGAATCTACCTTCACAGCCTTACTCCAGGTTTATTTCACACACACACACACACAAACACATAGCTGTTATGAAATATTTGTTTAAGTAGGCAAAGATGTGTTATATTTGTTTATGCTGCTCTTGTTAACTATGTAAAGATATGTTGCATTTGAATTAATTAAATAAAATTAGCCCGGACTCAGGTAGGGTTAGCAATTTGTTGACAGGGGTAGCAGAGAGGAACTTAGCATGAGTTTTTTTAGTTGGGGCAGTGTGGAAGGAGAGAGGTTCCCGGGATGCCAGCTGAGAGAGAAAGTCAGCCAGTTGCTACTCTAACTCTCTGAGCTCGCAGGTTTTCTGGCCTTTGAATCAGAACAATAGAGATGTAGCTACAGCTACAGAGTCACTGTCTGGGGAAGAGAACTCAAGCCAGGCTACAGTCTCAGTAGCCAGGCCACTGCGGTGAAGGCAAAGCAGCATTTTGGGGCTCCGATGCTTGGTAAGACCAGACAGGGTGGGGGGAGGGTCATGCCAGCCGGATCTGCTGCAGCTATGGTCTCTCTACCCAAGCATTTACAGCAGAGAGCTGATGCTTGTCAGGACTCCAAAAAACAGGCTTACATTTGGAAAGTGAGGGCGGGGCTTGACACAGCCGACTAACAGAAAAGTCAGCAGATTTGGTTAGATACCAGAGAAACCCTCTAGGGGAGATCTTTCCCATATTAGGAATGGGAAACATCACAATGCAGGGTGCTAGGACCCTGTATTGTGCTACTATGGATCGTTTGATGGAAAATTTAATTGAGGGGATAAATGACCTAACTGGGATTGACATAATGTCGACTGTAATTACTACCAGTTTGGTGATTACTGTTATCAAAGTGTTCTGATAAATGGGCCAAATATAATTTGATTGATAAGATACAAGCCTTAGAAAGACCTATTAATGAAAACAAGAAAAACATTCACACGCAAACAGGAACTTAGAATAGAACCTACTGCACCATTGCACGATGAAACTGAGGAGGAGTGGCCTAAGGTTATTAGAACACCAACCTTAAGATATCCAGTTACCAACTGAGCGGTGGTGGAGCACGCCTTTAATCCCAGCACTCAGGAGGCAGAGGTAGACAGATCGCTGCGAGCTCAAAGGTCAATCTGGTCTACAGAGTGAGTCCCAGGGCAGAGCTGTTACATAGAGAAACCCTGTCTGGAAAAACCAAAACGGGAAGGGGGAGGGAATCCAGTTACCATATAAGAATGACCACTAAATGATAAGAAACCCCAGGTGAGGTGGGCTGGAGAAATGGCTCAGAGGTTAAAAGCACTGGCTGCTCTTCCAGAGGGCCTGAGTTCAATTCCCAGCACCCACATGATGGCTCACAATGATCCATAATGAGGCATGGTACCCTCCTCTGGACTGTAGGCATACACACAGACAGAACACCGTATACATAATAAATAAGTAAATCTTTTTTTAAAAAGCCCCAAGGTTATGCAGAAGTTAATTGGAATCCCGTAGAAATGGTAGATGTGAAAAGATTTAAGGAAATAGTCATTTCATGTGGTATGCATTCACCCTTTGTAAAACAAATGTTAAATTCATAGGCAACTAGAAACAGAGTTATTCCACAAGACTGGAAGGATGTAGTTCAGCAGTACTGAAAGCTGGCCCTCAGCTACAATGGAGAACATAGTGGAGAGAGGAACCTAGGGCCAAGGAACAATGAGGTCGGGTGAGAGGTCATGAGACCTCCCAAGGCCAAATTTGCAGTTGAGGGTCAGAATGCTGATTTGTGAGACAGGCTATATTTGATGATCATCTTGGTTCTATGCTGTATAGCACCTTGGAATGCTTGGGATGGGGCTTAAGAATCAGGAAGGAAGTATTCGCTGGCTTTTTTTTTTTTACAAAGCTTGACATCAACTGTAAATAGAATGATATTAGATATAGGTGTTAGACACTAGAACAACAGGTACAGAAGCAGGTAAGTGCTCAACATATTAAAGAATTGATCAGTCCCTAGAATTATCCTATATTTGTCATTAAATAAAAAGAAATCTGGAATTGGAGAATGTTAACAGATTTAGGAGCCATAAATGAAGTGATTCAGCCAATGGGCTCTTTACAACCTGGAATTCCCTTTCCTTCTTTATCACCTAAGGGATGGTCTATTATAGTGATTGAGTTAAAAGACTGCTTTTTTACTATTCCTTTACAATAACAGGGTAGAGAAAAAAATTTTCTTCATAGGGCCTGCTTAAAATAATTTCAAGCCTGTTAAAAGATGCCATTAGAAGATTCTTCCACAAGTAATGTTAAACAGCCCCATACTATGTCAATATTTTGTATAATAGCCATTAGGACTAATTCATAAGCAATTTCCTCAATCTATAATTTACCACTACATGAATGATATTTTTTTTTTTTTAGTTTTTCGAGACAGGGTTTCTCTGTGGCTTTGGAGCCTGTCCTGGAACTAGCTCTTGTAGACCAGGCTGGTCTCGAACTCACAGAGATCCGCCTGCCTCTGCCTCCCGAGTGCTGGGATTAAAGGCGTGCGCCACCATTGCCTGGCTCCATGAATGATATTTTATTGGATGATTCAGATATAGATATTTTAGGGAAAATGTTTGATAAAGAGAATATTTCCTTGTTGGGGATTACAAATTACTACTGAAACAAACACAAAGGAGATTCTACTGATTATTTAGAATATAAATAGGTTTACAGAAAATGTAACCACAGAAAGTACAAATAATAAGAGACCAATTATGAACAATTAATGATTTTCAAAAATTGCTGGGAGATAGTAACTGACTACAACCCACAGTTGGATTGAAACTCGAGAACTAAGTGATTTATTTCAAAATTTACAAGGTAATAAGGACCTAAATAGTCCAAGAAAACTGTCAGTTGAGAATGAGGAAGATTGGCTTTGGTAGAAAAGAAATTACAGGATACACAAGTGGATCATTTGGATCCCCAGCTTGATTTATTCTGGTTATTTTACCTTCTGTGTATTCTCCTACTGGAATTCTAGTACAGAGAGAACATAATATATAATAATGGATATTTTTACCACACAGAGTAAAATATATGTAGAAAAGGTTTCTGAATTTATCCTGAAATGAAAAATTAAGATTTCAGCAATTGCAGAAATTGTGGTACCTTTCACTAATGCCAAGATTTCCTCATTATGGACAGAAAATGAACATTGGCAAAGGGCTTGCACTAATACTTCAGGAGAGATTAGTAACAAATTTTCCCAAGACAAAAGACTTCAGTTCACAAAAAGAACTAATTGGGTTTTCACTCATATAATAAAAGGTATCGGGGCTGGAGAGATGACTCAGCGGTTAAGAGCATTGCCTGCTCTTCCAAAGGTCCTGAGTTCAATTCCCAGCAACAACATGATGGCTCACAACCATCTGTAATGGGGTCTGGTGCCCTCACAGACAGAAGATTGTATACATAATAAATAAAAAAAAAAGGTATCCCAATTTCTTTGAGTCCCTACATTCTATTCTGATGTAAATAAATCAGGAAAGTCAGGTTATAAGTCAGGGAAAATAAGTAAACTGGCTCAGAGTTATTATGATCCAATTCAGAAATCAGAATTATATGCTATTCTCATTATATTATTCAGTTATTCAGAACCTCTTAATATAGTTACTGACTCTCAATATGCAGAAAGAGTTGTTTTACATGTTGAACCAGATGAACTTATTTCAGATGATTCAGAATAAACCTTGTTTATGTATTCAACAACAACTAATAATCATAAATGGAAATCATCCCTATATATTACACAGATGAGATTCCATACAGGCCTACCAGGTTCTCTAGTACAAGATAATGATCAAACTGATCATCTATTCCGTAGAAAATGTGCTAGAAGACTTAGATTTCCTAAGAAACACCATATTAATAGCAGGGGTTTAAAGAAAGATTTTTCCATCATTTGGCAACAAGTCAAAGAATTTATAAGGCAATGTCTTATTTGTTCTTTGTATAACCAAACTCCATTACCTGCAGGAAGTAACCCAAAAGGTACTCAAAGAAATGAAATTTGTCTGGGTAGTGCTGACACATGCCTTTAATCCCAGCACTCGGGAGGCAGAGGCCAGTGGATCTCTGTGAGTTCAAGGCCAGCCTTGTCTACAGAGAAAGTTCCAGAACAGCCTCCAAAGCTACACAGAAAAACTCTGTCCCAAAAGTCAAAAAAGAAAAGAAAAGAAAGAAGAGAAGAAAAGAGAAGAGAAGAGGAAAAAAAGAAAAAGAAAAGAAACTTGGCAAATGGATGTGTTTCATTTTGTACAGATTGGAAAATTAAAATATGTGTAACATACCATAGACACAGACTTAGGATTTTAATGGGATACTGTTTTAAGTTCTGAAAAGACTAATTCTGTAATCACATATTTATTAAATGCCATGGTCATTATATGAATACCTGTACAAATTAAGACTGACAATGCCCCAGAATATATCTCTAGTAAAATAAAACAGTGTTTTGCATATTACAGCATTAATAATATTATAAACATGCCACATAATCCTACAGGGCAAGGGGTTATAGAAGGATCTAATCGTACTCTAAAAGATATGTTCAATAAACAGAAAGGGGTAATAAAAGACCCCCAGAGATATGTTACACAGTGTTTGATTGACTTTAAATTTTTTTTCTTACTTAATTTTTATTCATAATCATAAACTTAACTCTGCAATCCAGCTAGACTTGAAGGGGAATGAGGAAAATATGGAACCGAAAGAACTTCAGTGAGAGCAGAGATTACAGGGTACTGCGAGCAGATGGGGCTGGGGTGCTCTCCTGAGCTACAGAAGGAATGGTCTGGTGGGTAAGAAGCCCGCAAGTCAAAAGAATTAGAGCTGTCCACAGTCGGAAATGGTGATCTTCTTGCTGGTCTTGCCATTCCTGGATCCAAAACGCTCCATGGCTTCCACAATGTTCATGCCTTCTTTCACCTTCCCAAAGACCACATGTTTGCCATCCAGCCACTCAGTCTTGGTGGTGCAGATAAAAAACTGGTAACCGTTTGTGTTTGGTCCAGCATTTGCCATGGACAAGATGCCAGGACCTGTATGCTTCAGGATGAAGTTCTCATCCTCAAATTTTTCTCCGTAGATGGATCTGCCGCCAGTGCCATTATGGCGTGTGAAGTCACCACCCTGGCACATGAATCCTGGAATAATCCTGTGAAAGGAAGAACCCTTATATCCAAATCCTTTCTCTCCAGTGCTCAGAACACGAAAGTTTTCTGCTGTCTTTGGAACTTTGTCTGCAAACAACTCGAAGGAGACGCGGCCCAAGGGCTCGCCATCAGCCGCGATGTCGAAGAACATGGTGGGGTTGACCATGGCTGCAGCAAGCGGTGAGAGGGGACAGCGGCGTCTGCAAAGCCTGACTTTAAATTTTTTAAAACACTAACAAAAAAGGAAAAACAGTTGCAGAGCGACACTGGATAATAGAATAAAGTGGCTGAATTAAATCAGCCTATATATTTTTAAGATGTGTTGACCTCAGAATGGAAACCAGGAAATGTCTTATTAGGGAAGAACTTTTGCTTTTGTTTCTACAGGAGAAACAAAGCTACGGATACAATCAACTTTGATAAAGGTTAGATTCAAACAGGAGAGCCTTCCAAATGAGGAAAGGAGATAATTTATCAAATAGCCTGGTCATGCAGTCTAAACTAACTTTTAAGAATAACAAATGTCCTTCATTTGATCGTGATAAGAAATTATTAGTAAAAGATAATGATTTTTCTGTTGCCACAAAATATTTTATCTTAACAAAGATATGCTCTGACAGAGAAGGAATTTCCCAAATTTAGGGTGGGGACAGCTTCCCTCTCTGACCTTCTGGCTTTATGCAGTCAACCCATCTCATGCTTTGTTTAACTTGAGATAGGGTTCCAATTCCTAGTAACTGAATATCTGCCTCTTGAAGAGGCCAATTTGGATGCCAAGATTCTGGAGCAATGATACTCACATCTGCACC
Source organism: Microtus californicus (assembly GCA_028537955.1). Classification (NCBI taxonomy): domain Eukaryota; kingdom Metazoa; phylum Chordata; class Mammalia; order Rodentia; family Cricetidae; genus Microtus; species Microtus californicus. The sequence goes on from JAQJZF010000027.1 coordinate 32,181,710, forward strand.
TGTGTCTATCAAACCCACAATTACAATGCCATTTATATACATGCTTAGCTTTGGTCTGTGATCATTTATAGAAGTCTGACAGAATATACATTTTCTATTTCCTATCTGAATTTTTGATTTATCCACCATGTTTATTCCATCATCCAGAACAGTATGGTCTTTTACAGAAGGCTCTGGATTTTTAATTTTCCTGGTGCGACATGTCCTCCACAGTGACTGGGAATGACTGGACCACTTCTGCCTTGGGGGCCTGTGAGAGACCCCTAGGAGTTTCCAATGGTATCAGGTTGCCCTTGTCTGTCTTTTGTTGATCTGCATTCATTGGTCCAATGTCGGCCTTTGTCATACCTTCTACATATACCTGAAGGCTGAGTCCTCATATTCTTGCCATTCCCAAAGGAGACATTATTCCTAGGAAGTCCTCGTCTACAATCCCTTCTCAGATGTCCTATTCTACCATAATTAAAACATTTAGCACTTTGATGTTCCTCATTCCTTTGGAAATTGCTTCTCCTACCCAAGATTCAGTATTATAGTCAAATGTCTCAATGTTCATTGTATGCAGGATCCTTCCATCCATGGGTGCTGATCTAACCTTTAAAGGCCCAAGTATCTTTCTGCATTCTAAGTATTTTCAAAAGCCAAAGATTCCATGAGTACTCATCTAGCATCTCAGTCTGTTATTCCTATTTTTATAACCTTAGTTAATCTTTGTAAAAAGTCACTAAAAGGTTCTCTCTGGCCCTGTTTAACCCTGGCATATGATTCAATTCATTTTCCTAGTTCTTGAATCCTGTCCCAAACATTTAAGACTGCTTTGGGGCATAGGGACAAGATTTGTTCATCTTAAAGAGCTTGAACCTGTGGGTCAGCATAAGTGTCCCCTCACCAAGAATTTGATCTTGGGAAGTCTCAAGTCCTTTTGCTTTTCCTTGTTGTTCTAAAATTTTGCCTCTTCCATGAAATAACATTTAACAACAACCGAGGCCCATCCTCTAGAACTTCTGAAACTAACTAAAGCAAGTCATGTGATGTCACCTTAATGCTTGAAGCCCATGTCTTTATCATCTCCCTTACAAATGCGAAATGCAAGCCATATGTTGCTTATGGCTTGCTTAATTTCTTTTAGGTCATGCATTCCTTTAGATATCCATCACCTTCTTTAGATCCTTTTAGACCTTTAGAATGTGATGCTTTGTCAGAGTAGATTACAGGGTAGGAAGCTAAAGCCCTGGGTAAGTCATCTCTGACAGCTACTGGCGATGTTGAATTCTGTCCTTGTGCCTCTTTCCCTGTTAATCAGCTACAATAATTTCCCTAAATCATTTCAAATCTTTTTACTATTGTCTTTTGTAAAGTCTGAGTCTCCTGGCCTCTATATATTTCTAGTGATTTGACTGAAGCACCTAGTCTCTGGCCCTCATTCTGCACATGTGATTCCAAGGTCTGAAGTTTCTCCTTTAAAGATAATACCTCATCCTTGGACATTATTTGGATAGTATATAGATTGCCATCCTGGAAAAATACACTATCTGTTAACTTATCATAACTTTTAAACAAATTTTGATTGTCAAATTCAACAGTATAAATTCTTTCAGAAAATTTTTCAGTACCCTTAGACATGGATTCAATTTTGTCTGTCAAATTAATGTTACCCTTTTCAATAGTATTAATTTTTTCAGGTAACTTCTGATTTTTAATGGTATTAATCCTGTCAACTAGCTATTCATTATTTGTCTGTAAAAACCATATCATTTCTAAAAGTATCTCATTCTTTCTTAAGGATATAATACGAAGAAAAAAACTGAGTCCCAATATCCAATAAATGGATATATCACCATAACCATATAAACATTGTAGAATACAACCTATAGTCTTAGCAAAAAAGTTACTAAAAGTTTCAATGTTAATATAGTCTGCCATGTTGATTTATTAATTACTTGTTATGAGATCCAGTAAATTGCTTTAGGTAATAATAATTTAAATAATAATCCTGGTTGCAGAGTCACCACTAGCAGCAATGCAGCCAGTGGCGGCATGAACGGTCCTGAGCCGCTTCAGTTTCCCACCTTGGTATTGGTTAAATACTGAGAAATATGCTTTGCTTTACAAATTAAAAGCAATTAAACCAATTCCATACATGGAGCAAGAAGCCCAGAACCCACAGGCAGGGACCACAAACTGGAAGCTGCACAAGAGAGGACACAGGGAACATGGCAGTGGGGGAGGGGATGTTCGTGAGCTTGGGAAATTTCCAAGTTGCTGCAAGCAGTAGCTTTGTGGGGAGGTGGGGGGTGGGGGGTGTTTACAAAACTCACTTAGGTAAAAGCAAGCCAATCAGGCAGGGTTGGGAGACTTTCTGGGCTGTGGACTGGTGAAACCCTCAGGCTGTCCACCCCATAGGTGTGGAGTCTGGATCCACGTGGGGTGCCAGATGAAGAAGGATGCTTAAAAGAAATCCCACACTAGCTCAGAACTAAGAATAATAGGGGTAGACTCACAAATCACAATCTTCTGCTGGAACAGAGAACAGCAACCGAATCTCACAGCCAGAAAAGAGACTGGATGCGTTATTTATACTGACATAAATAGTAAGAGGCCATGCCCAAGTGGGCGGGTTACTCCCACAGCATCCTGTTATTTGGCCTTGACAAGCTTGAACTCTGACCTTGAGTCAAGATGGAAATAGAATGACTGTGGGCTCCCACAATCCCCTGGGCTGGAGAGTTCGGAGTAGAAGGTGGGGTATGCCAGTCATGTACCTGGTAACAGGTAGGCCTGAGGGATACTGGGAGAACTCAGAGGCCAGGTCAGCTTTCGATATGTAAAACAGGTACCTCAGTCACTGGCCTGCGTTTGAGACCCAAACGTTTGCCTAAGCCATACATTTCCATCGATGGAAAACTCCTGCTCTTGGAAAGAGAATCGGAAAACATCTATTGCAGAAGCACCCATTATTTCTGTAATGATTGTTCTGTCTCTTTAAGAGACAAGCCACGCCCACTCCCTCCCCTATCCCCTGAGGCAGGCTGATCTTCAGCTTCCAGCCTGAGCTTGCTCTCTTTTTCTGTCTTCCTCTCAGAGAGGCAGCTTCTTCCTCTCTCCCCACTTCTTCCCTTCCCCTGCTTCTGTCTCTCTTCTCTCCTCTCTCTCCCTTCCCCTTTTTCCTTCCCCTCCATAACCCACCTAATCACCTAATAAATGTCCAATTTCATTCCGTCTGGTGTGCCTATCTCTGTGCCTCCCACCCACCGCCTGCCCACACTGCTAGCTGGGGACCAACCAGCTGCCACATAGCTGGAGACCAACCACCTTCGTTTGGGGACCTGCCGTGTGGTCTCAACCCCACAGCAAGCTGCCCGGATGCGCAAAAAATCCTTTACAATTTTCTACTGTGTTTACTGCTCTAAAGATGGTGGGGCTTGGGAGAATGGAGCCTATGAATGAGGCTGAGAAGTTTCTGTATCCCGATAAGCCTCTCCCAGGCAAAGCAATTCAAATCAGACCAAATCAAACTGAATTAGAACAAGCCCAGGTTTAATGGGTAAAACACACCTGGATGATTTTCCAGGCCCCCAGGGAGGTTCTGTGTTTGATGGTCTTTCTGAGATGAGGTAGGATTTGGGGAGAGTGAGATGGGGGAGGGGGATTGTCGTGGGGCTTCCACCAGAACATCCCAGACTCTTTGGGTACATGGATGCCAGGAGCTGGGGTGTAGCTTCCACCAGAAAAGAGGCAGAACAACTTTATTCAGAGCATCAGACAGCTCATATTCTGAGGGTTACAGTCACATGAGTAAAGTATACAATCACATGTCAAAGTGGCAGACAGGCTGTGGTGGTGGCGGCACAGTGGTGGCAGTGGTGGGCAACGTAGGTGGTACATACTCAGATATGAAAGGAGATTTCTCAGCCCAAAGGAGATTTATTACCCCAGATGGGCAAGCAAGAAGGGTAGGGGAGGCTGCAAAGGCAGACGGCAAACAGCAGCAAGCAAGCAAATACTGAAAGACCTCCAGAGTGGGGAGACTCTCACTCAAGTCTCAGGATAACACGATCCCCCAGGATCTCAAGAGAGACCGTCCTTGCTGCAATCACACGAAGTTTATTGACAGGACAGGAACCAGTGCACTGGGGCCGAAACTCATTTCCCACGCAGGAGTAGAGAGTAGCTTAAATACCCTTAAATACCCCGTGTAGCTAGGAGAAGGGGTATTTAAGGGAAAAAAAACCACAACCCAGTAATCCAAAGGGGGTAGGGAAGACGTCATTGGAAAATTCTGAAAATACCAGTGATCATTGAAAAATTCTGAAAATACCAGTGATAATGAAAGGGGGTAACTCCCTATTTCTCAAGATTATTCTCAAGATTATAATCTAACTTTATCTTCAGCTAGTTCCTGAAACAGAGTCACTGAACCGGCTAATCCTAGATTTTTGGCTCTTCTTTTCCTGCTAGATTTTTAGCTCTATTTTTCCTGCTAGAGAGGTCTGGATTTATCTGGGTCTTTCAATACTTTTTGTTGGTTTGTAAGGTGAAAAAGGGGAAGTCTCTGTTGGTAAATCCTGATTGGACTTATTAGCCAAATAATGAATTTTAACTGTTGGTTCTTAGCGTTTTGTCTCAGGAATGAGTCAGTGTCTGACTGCACGCGGCAAACTTATGTTTTCCCATAGAGCCATATAACAATAACAATAACCAGTTGTAATTGTAGGACCCAGCCATGACAAGCTCAATAGAGGCGTGAGTCTCAGTAGTTTACCCTAAGGCGATACCTGGTTCCAAAAAAGACCACAAACTGAGACCATCCAGGCACCACCCAGGAACAGACCATCCAATGGAAATTCCTAACGTTCCAACCATTGTAGACAGGATCAAGTGCCAGCACACACCCATCGCTTTTCACCAGGACACCCCTAGACAAATATAAGCCAATTAGGGGTCCTGCACCTTAGAAATCCCTCACCCCACCTTTACTATAATAGAAACCCAACTCTAACTGAGCTTGGGGCTCTCCGATCACGCCAATACATTGGACACACAGGGAGTCCGAGTTCATGAACTTGTGTAAGAATAAAGGCTCTTTGTTTTTACATATAGGACTTGGTCTCCTAGTTGGTTTTGGGAGGACTCCATGATCAATCTGTGTTGATTAATCTGCATAACAGTAATGAATAATCTGAAGTAAACTCACTCCTATTCACTACACCTGGGAGGAGCATGAAAACACATTTCAAAAACAATTCTGTTGTGTTCTGAAGAAACTGAGGTCACAAGACTCTTGCCTTGTTTTTTGAAACAGGGTTTCTCTATGTAGCTCTGGCTGTCCTGGAGCGAGGCTGGCCTCGAACTCAGAGATCTGCCTGCCTCTGCCTCCCGAGTGCTGGGATCAAAGGCGTGTGCCACCACTGCCCAGCTTCTTGTCTTATTTTCTCGGAGCCTTCTCCTGACCTGACTCACTCTTGGCTGTGTCCCCACATTCCTGTGTGCTCTCTCCCTGTGCCTGGTGCCGGAGTTCTGAGATGAAGTGCGCAGGCCTAGCTGCAGCTGGCAGCACACCCAGCTGGGTTCACACTCTGTCATCTCGTATCTCATTCACACACAACAAGCCCAAAGCCAGTTCACATATGCATGGGAGGGTAGCAGGCCGTGCAGTGTTAGGTAAACATGTTACATGTGCACCTGAGTAACCAGAGATGGTAGTTTCAGTCCAGACAGGGAACACTTTTCCTTCAAGCCAGGAAAAAAAAAAAGCTGATATTCGAGAAACATGAATGAACAAGGAACCCTGCCCATTCTTCCCTGGCCATGTGACTGCCCTGTGTTCGCCAACAATGATCAAGAAGGTAAGGGCAAGATGGTGTCACCATAGCGCCTCTGATTCTCCCTTCTTCCTGGAGTGCATTGGTGAGATATGAGCTGATTAAGACCGGAAAAGGGAAAAAAACAAAACAAAACAGTATTACTACTTGGGTATAGCTATTTGGCTTTTTATTTTGTTGTGATTTTTAGTTTTTCAAGATGAGGTTTCGCTGTGTAACAGCCATGGCAGTCCTGGAACTTGCTCTGTAGACCAGGCTAGCCTCGAATTTAGAGATCCACCTTGCTCTGCCTCCTGAGTGCTGGGACCAAAAGCGAAGCTGCCTCTCCAAGAGGACGATGTAAAAGAGAGCAAACTCAGGCCTGAAGCTGAAGGTCAGCCTGCCTCAGTGGATCAGGGAGGGAGTGCACGTGGCTTGTCTCTTAGAGAGACAGAACAACCATTACAAAAAGCATGTGCCACAGGCACAGCTATTTGTAAGAACAGGATACGATGCTCAATGCTCATACAAGTGTTGAAATTGAAGCTTGTAGCTTGGAAGATTCCACATATAATGCAACAGTTTTAATTTCCATTTCAGGATGGCAGTGTCTAAGAGGATAGCAAATGGCCCAAATGCACGCTACTGGTTTGTCAGACCTCTCTACTGCAAACATTATAGAAACATTAAGTAGAAATCAGTACACTCAAAAGGGCGTCTGGATACTTTGCTTTGTGTTATTCAGACAGGTTAAATGTGTTTCAGGCTGACCTCCAACTCTGCGCACCCTGAAAGTGACCTTGAACTCCTGGCCCTTCCGCTTCCTCTTTCACTGTTTGCATTTTGATTATTTGCTGTTTTGTTTTGTTTTGTTTCCTTGAGACTGGAGTCTTGCCCTGTTAACTTTGAACACCAGACTCTACTGTGTCTCCTGCCTCAGTCCTCCAAGTTCCCGTGAAGTGCTTACCCAGCCAGCACTTGAATACCTCCCAGGGCTCTTTTTCAAACTTACATTTTATTTCTCTGTGAGGATGGAATGGATGCATAACCACTTTGTACATGTGGAGGTCAGACAACAACTTGGGGGCATCAGTCTACTCCTGCTACCTGAGTCCTGGGGATCCAACTCAGGCAATCAGGACTGGCAGCGAATTCTTGAACATGCTGAGCCACCTTGCTGGCCCTGATCTTTCAGAAGGGGCTTTTACTGGCACCTGCAGCCCCCAGAACTGGTGTAGGGATGGGTGTGTACAGACCTGAGTCCTAGAGAGTTCAAGTGAGAGAGAACTTTGGGTACGTGGCCTATAAGCTCTGGACCTTGGGTCTGTTTCAAGGTTTCTTAGCGTTTGATTCTCATCTGCCCCTGACACACACACATACACACAACCAAGCCCCTTCCCACCTGGGCTATTTGGCTCTGACAGCCTTGCCCCTCTGCAGTGCTCTCTCAGTGAGATGTCATTGATGTCCTTCTGTGAAGAAGGTTGCCCAGTGCTTGCCCTGACTTCCAGGTTGTGCCTTTTTGTTTCTTTTTTTTTTTTTAAATATTTATTTATTGTGTATACAATATTCTATCTGTGTGTATGCTTGCAGGCCAGAAGAGGGCACCAGATCTCATTACAGAGAGTTGTGAGCCACCATGTGGTTGCTGGGAATTGAACTCAGGACCTTTGGAAGAGCAGGCAATGCTCTTAACCTCTGAGCCATCTCTCCAGCTCGCCTTTTTGTTTCTTGTTGTCATGGGACTCTTTCCTCTCCAGCCTCCAGCTCTTCCTCCGGCTACTTGCTGAATTTACGTCAATATGATACAGTAGCCATCGCTAGTTGGCTACAGGTTTTACGGGAGCTCTGTTGGTCAGTTATACCCAGATCGTGGGGTCCCTCCAAAACCACCATGGAGTCCACACTTGTATTCAGCAAAGGCCTTTACTCACGCTTGAGCCTGGACCTTTCGTCCATCCAACAGAGCGGTAAGGTCAGAGAGCTCTGAGCACAGCTGAGGTGGAGTTTTTCTCTCAGCAGAGGTTGGGGGTGAGGGGACTTCTAAGGTTCAGGACCCCTGATTGACATTGACTGACATTTGTCTATGGGATGGGTGTGTGCTGTGCTTAGGGGTATCAGGTGAATCTATCTATAATGGTTGGAATGTTAGGTATTTTCCCTAGGATAGTCTGGTCCTGGGTGGTGCCTGGGTGATCTCCATTGAACCTGTAGGGCTGGGTCCTACAGTTATCAGAAAGTTAGGGGGACTGGGAGTGTGTAGGTCAGTGGTGGGATGTATGCTTAAGATGTATGTATAAGATCCTGGGTTTAATCCCTAAACACCAAGGAAGGAAGGGGGAGGGAGAAAGAAGGGAAGGAAAGAAAAATTAAAGACATATTATAGTCTTTTTTGATCTTCCCCTCCTACATTCAGTACAGAACACTTTGCCTGAACTTGACAGGACTTGCCTGATGTTTGGCTGCCTAGGACTAGTGGCCAGCAGCCCACAGCACCCCTCTTCCTGTTTCTCTGACTCCTCTTCCAGCCTCCACTCCTCTCTACCGACTGCTTCAGGGCACACTGACTCTATACATCAATTGCTCCCACCTGAAATAGAAAACTTGACTCTCAAATTTAATGTTTTAACACAGATTGTTCTTTCCCCTGAAGGGTCAACCCTAAAGTTTGCAATGATCTTTGGGTGGTTTTGTCCAAAGACATACATCATAGCACCTGTGCCGGTTAGCTTTTGTCAGCTCAACAGAAATTAGTAGGAAGGGGGAACCTCCATTGAGGAATCGGCTTCCTCAGATTGGCCTGTGAGTTTATCAGTGGGGCATTTTCTTGATTAATGTTTGAGTTAGGGCAGTACCACAAAGCATGGGCCTCTACTTCAGGTTCTACCTCCAGGTCCCTACCTTGAGCTCCCACCCCGACTTCCCTTAGAGATGGATTGTGATGAGGAAGTGTAAGCCAAATAAACCCTTCAGTCAGTGTTTATCACAGCATCAGAAATCAGAGGAAGATCTCACACACACACACACACACACAGAGAGAGAGAAAGAGAGAGAGAGAGACGCACGCGAGCACACACACACACACAGAGTAAAGTTACAAAGAACAACTTCTTTTTGTTGTTGGTTTGTGTGTGTGGTTTTTTTTTTTGTTTTTTGTTTGGTTTTTTTTGTTTTGTTTTTTTTTGGTGCTTGTTTCTAAACAGGATGTCTGTTGCTCCAACCCTCCTGGAATTCACTATTTAGACCAGGCTGGCCTTGAACTCACAGAGATCTGCCTGCCTTTGCCTCAACCTCCCAAATGCTGAGATGAAGGCCTGCACCCAGCAAAAGCAAGTTCTTTAGAGCAAAACTGAGTGGCCAGATAATGGTTAAATTGTCCAGTGACCCTCCCTGGATAGGGGCCAGAATCCTGCTTCCTCTTACTTGCCCGTGGGTGACTATCCTAGCCTTGCTTCTGCCTTTTGGCTCTGGTCTGGCCCTGACTTGCTCATTCCCCAGCCTGCCCTTCTCCAGTTTCTATTGACACAGCAGCAAAGCTGCCCTCGCTTCCTTCTCTCCTTAGGACTTCGCAGGAGGAAGCAGTGTGAGGGCTTTCAGAGGCAGCAGGAAGTTCAGAACTGTGAGCCCGAGTCACTTGTTTTGTTTTTGTCCTTTTTGGTGCTGGGGATCTACATGGGGCCTTTCACTTGCCATGAAAGGCCAGAGCTTTACCACTGAGTTCGCCCCAGACCAAGCCCAGTTCTTTTCTTTCTATATCCTGTGGGTACCAGTGTTACATCCCTAGGACCCGATGTTAGTCAGTTGGAAACTGTAGTGTGCGTACTAGAACCCGGGTCATCTGGAAGAGCAGCCAGTGATTTTAACCACTGAGCCATCTCTCCAGCCCCCATCCCAGTTCTGAATTACTCAAGGATGGGTCACCCCATGGCAGAACCTGATTTGCTTTCACCTTCTCTCTTTGGCCAACTTAGGAGGGATACTCTGAAGAGACCTCAGTTTACCTTCTGTGATATTTCAACAACTTTGAAGTTTAGCGATTTGGTTTTTTTGGTTTTTTTTTTTTTTTGGTGGGGGATTGGTGTTTTAAATACTAAATTGTTGTTTACAGGGTGAGTTCCAGGGCAGCTGGGGTGGTTACAAAATAATAATAAATAAATAGATAGGTAAAAATAAATACCAAACTGTGGATAAAGAAATTAAGCTTTTCAAAGATTCCAAACAATCGACTTAGAAGGCTCTACGGAGCTTAGCCTCGCAGTGGTCAAGGCCTGAGTTCAAGCCCTTGTACCGTGAAGACACAACAAAATGCTTGCTTAAGCCACACTAGTCCAGCTCTCACCTCCCCTCTGTGCTGTTCTAATATAAGCCATAGATCAGGACCAGGGAGACAGCTCAGAAGGTAGACGCACCTGCCGCCACACCACACCCAAGGACCTGAGTTCAATTTCCTAAAGGAGACGGAGAGGAGAGAACACTCTTTCTGGTTGTCCTCTGACCCCTGTTCTATACGCTTGCCAAGGGACACACACTTGACACACAAAATACATGTTAAGTTTTCAAAAGTCTTTTTTTTGAATCCCAAATACGATTAAGATCTCAGAACCCAAAGTTATGAGGGCCTTGAAAGAGAATGAAAATTCAAAGGCAAGTAGGGATGAAAATATCGAGAACAAAAAGGATGCAGGGAGGATGTAGAGTATGAGGCCAGCTAGGATGATAAAGTGAAACTTTGTCTCAAAACACAGAGATGATAGCTGATAGGTAGGGAGAGAAGAGGGAGGGAGGGAGGGAGGGAGGGAGGGAGGGAGGGAGGGAGGGAGGGAGGGAGGGAGGGAGGGAGGGAGGGAGAGAGAGGATAAATAGATGATTGCTAGACGGACTGACTGACTGTATTGATTAGGAGTTTTGTTGTAGTTTATGGATCAAAATTTTAGCCCACTGCCAGTCTGTGGAAGTAGCCTGACTTAAATAGCAGTCTTCCTGGTATAGATTTCCCCAGAACAAACGGCTTTTCACATCCAGCTTCTGGCCAGCAAGCATTAAGTGACAAGCCCTCCTCCACATCCCTGCAAATGAGCCTGAGCCGGGTCATCATCTGGCCCAGTCCCCTGCAAGCGCACGCAGGGTTTGCGGTGGCTTCATAGAGTGGGAACCAGAGGACAGTGTGGGAAGTCGAGCTGTTGTTTGAGCACCCAGGGGGCAGGAGCAGAAACAGGAAGACCGGGATTACAGTCCGCTTTATAACTCTTTTGAAGTCGCCGGACCCGGCTCGGGAAGCCTGCAGGCTGCGAGCGCGCTGATCAAAGGTCCCTCTGCGGGCTCAAATTAACACGGAACTGGCGAGCCGCGCTGCACCTGCCCGCGAAGAGCAGCGTGGCCGCAAATCAGCTCATCTTGTCCGGAGGTGAGCCTTTCAGAAAGCTCGCCCAGGCTGACGGTTCGGGCACTGTCCGGGTTGAAGGGGAAAGGCGTGCTCTCTTTTTCTTGCATGGAGGTATTTGCTTATTTTTAAAGACGGTCTATATAGCACTAGAGACTCGGGGCTCTCATTAATGCACACCCCGCTTTCAAAGGCGAATAGAAGCGTTGGGGTTGGGAGAGGGATGGAGTGGCGTTATCAGAAACTCGCGCCGCCCTTTAATGCACCGTTGTCCCCGCATCTCAATTAAAAGTGATGGTATTAATAGAGAGAAAAAATGAGAAGAATTAAAGGGTCAAAACAAAAACAGAAACTTACTCGGGAAAAAAAGGTTGTAGGCTCAGAGAAAAGAAAAAGTATTGAGCAGTTGGGCGAGTGTTGTTACTTACATGGGGAAGCTGCAGCGAACACAGCGGAGTTCTTTATGCCAGACTCTTTGCAGTTCAGGAGACTTAGCAAACCCAGAGGATGTGTCTGTGCCTCCGGGGAGTCACCCCAAGAAACAGATGCGGATGTGATCAAGAGGAAATGGAGTGGGGAGGAGAGGCGGTAATTTGGCAGACAAAAAAAAAGTATTTAGAAAAAAAATTGTAAACAATGATTTGATCATTTTGGAGTGACAACTCCAAAATCTTTAAGAGTGTAGGGTTTTTTCCAGGTCGTTTGATTCTGGCACAGTGCACACAGCGTGAATCTGCAGAATCCGCTGCAAAATTACAGCCAGCTACCGCAGAGAAGCTGAATTCTAGGTAGTCTGCTTCCTCCCCCTTTGCAGTAGTAACACCTCCCACTAAATAGTGATGTTTAAAGGACCGGTACATAAGGTGTTCAATAAAATGCAATAATGCCATAAGTGGCAATATAAGGTGTTCAATAAATATACTATTGCTTTTAACTCCATCTGACTTTGTTTCTATGTTTAATGTATGTAGTGTTGGGAATTGAACCTTGGACCTCTCCAGGCACGGAATCACTGAGCCCCAGCCCCACCAGCTCTTACTCTGACATTTCACTGCTATCCTGGATTTACAGAAGATCCTAGAAAAATTCTACAATTAAAAGTTATTTTGAAGTATTTAAAGGCCTTACAAAAATTGTGAAGAATAAAATTGTATTTTTCTGTGGCATCTTGATCTATGATATAAATTGTGAAATGATTGAATTGGACTAATAACATATCAAGATTGTTCATTAGAAAATTTTAAATAAATTATGCTCTGGACTGTGTGGTTTGCTGTGCTCCTGGCCTTGGGGATAAAACACTGACTGTATAAATACTTATCTCCTTGACTTATAATGATATTACAACCAGATGAATCTGCCATAAATTGAAAATATTCTAATTCCAAAAGGGATTTAAAACACTTATCTAGTTTAGAGATTTACTTTTATTTTATATGTATGAGTGTTTTGCCAGCAAGTAGGTGTCTGGTCCCCTTTGAACTGGAGTTAGAGTCACTAGTTAGCTCCCAGGCAGATGCTGGGATGGAACCCCAGTCAACCGGCCCTCTTACCCACTGAGCCGCCTTCTCTTCAGTCCCCACTCACCTAGTTTTATCTGGCCTGTCTATTTTGTTCTTTTGTGGTGTTTTGTTTGTTTGTGCTTACTGGGGATAGAAGCCAAGGCCCTTCAAACTGAACTGTATCTCCAGTACCTTTTGCCCCAAGCCTACACTATACTGTGATGAACATCTCGTGTAATGTACCCGAGTACCTGTATCCCAAATCAAAAGGCCACAGAGCTGCACTCCAAGGTCGGTTTTCTAAGTGAGAGCTGTGACTCACTGTGACTGCTCCGCGTGACAGTGTCCTCACCAGCCTGGGCAGCTGTGAGGATCAGAGGGAGGAGTCTACTGCTTTCACACCATTCAAAAAACTGTAACCATCACAAATTGGAAGCCATCTTTAAGTAGTAACCCTTGGGGTGTATGCATTCCGAGACACCTGCTGGATACGCAAAGTCACCACCAGTCCTGAATCCTCTCATATATAATTTTTTTCCATATTACGTGTGCACAAGTATCATCTTATGTCTCAACAAGTACTTGTCATGTGCCGTGTGCAGTTTGAGGTTGATAGCCAGAATTAGCCTGAGCTTCTGTTTCCTTCCTCAAGATGTCACAGGTACAGTTGATCTCCCTTAGATCTGACCGACTACAGGATGTGATTTTTTTTTTTTACTAACCTTACTGGGAACTTTCACTTCTTTACTTACGGGAAGATCTTTGTAAACTCTCTCTGGCGTATGCTAATTGCCACCATGGCTCACTACTCTCGCATTTTTGCATTATGAACACTAGCTCTGGATGCCCTAAGTCCATTCAGTAATTAATATGGCTACCATGTGATTGACCAGCAGGCAGCAGAGCCCTGTGTAGAATGGGGGTGAGTCACGGGGTAAGACTGTATGAAATTTTGTCATGCTACTTAGAACAGCGTGGAATTTTAAACATGAGTTGTCTCACCCTAAGAAAGGTAGATAAAGGTGAATAATAGTTTATATTGGCTTTTCACAGAAGCGTTACAATAAATTTCAAACCAAAATTCATTAGAAAGAACTTAAGGCAATAAAATATTATTAGACCAGGTGACAAGAGATAAACAAGACCAGAATAGCAGCTATCTTTGTTTTATTTCAATTTATTGATTTCACATTAAAATTTATATGAGAATTCATACCTTTAAGATATAGATCCTATATATTATTGCATATATGTATATGCAGTAATTTCAGATAAGAGCAGAATTTGCCCAAATATCATAAATTAGAATGATCTTATCAAAATGTCAACATATTCAAGTTTCTGTAATTTTATTTACAAAGATAATAGCCAGCCAGCGCGATGACTCAGCGAGTAAAGGGTCTCCTCTCCAAGTCCATTAGGTTCCATTAGAAAGAGAGAACTGACTTCCACAAATTGTCCTCTGATCCCCATATGTGTGGGGTGGCCCACACAGGCCACATCACATTAAAAAAAAAATAACACGAAGTGGCGTGAAGTGGAGCTTGAATTTTTTTTCTAAGGTCGTGTTCCCTAGAGTAACAACTGTCTTCCGAAATCTCCCCATGGTTTCCTTTGACTTACCCGCAAGTGCTGTTTGCTAACCGACTGCCTACAGCAGTCTCCTTTTAAAGCCAAGGAAATTTCCATCATAGGGTCTGAGTCATATACCAGTCACCCACGCGCAACCTCCAGGGTTGCACGGGCTATTGTCGTCTATCAAACACTTCATTCAGAAATCCTATTTCCCTGACATTTGTTAAATCTCTGTGAAACTTGCTGCTCTTCCTCATCAATTTATCGTGCTTCCCTTGATTGTTGGTGGTGCTGCTGTGACCGCTGGCTAAGCTACCACCTTTGCTTCACCTGCCACGCTGCTGAGCATGGTTCAACCTCCGAACCACGAGTCTAGCCCACAGGGCAGTCTGTTGTTAACCAGGTCAGGATTTGGAGAGGCCAAGACTCAACACATTCTCCAGCCAATGAGCTTAGTAAGATCTAACACTCTGATCTCTACATATTATTTTTTGTTCTCTGGCCATGCTTCAGAGATACATTATTCATTTGGGGGTCAGGGATAGATAAAAATCTGGAAGTGATTTCAGGGCAAATAGGGGCTAGGCTTCTTCTTATGTAGTAAAAACCAAGTGTTTCCTGTCTTATGAGTCCAGTGTCAAATATCAAATTTAGATGAAACTTTAACTGAAAAACAGGCCAGGCATTGGTGGCACACATATTTAATCCCAGTACTCGGGATGCAGAAGCAGGAAGATCTCTTAAGTTTGAGGCTAGCCTGGTCTACAGAATGAGTTCCAGGACAGCAAGGGAAACACTGTCTTGAAGGAAAAAAAAAGATAGAAGAAAAAAATAAAAGAAAGAAAGAAAGAAAAAGAAAAGAAAAACACTGATCTGGGTAGCAAAATAACTTTGTATCAAATTACATTTTTTTTCAAAAATTGTCTATTGTCTGAAGTACACTTTTAAAAATAGCTTGGAAAGAGAATGGCCAGCCTTTTTTTTTTTTTTCTTTTTGGAGGTTTTTTGAGACAGGGTTTCTCAGTAGCTATGGAGCCTGTCCTGGAATTAAAGGCACGCTGGGATTAAAGGCACACACCATCACTGCCTGGCAACCTTTTTTTTTTCCCTTTGGAGACAGTTTTTCATTGCGTATCCCTGCCCTGGGCGGCCTGGAACTCACCACATAACTAGGCAGGCCTCGAATTCAGATTGCTTCTCCCTCCCTGCAGAGTGCTGGCTGGGGTTGAAGGCATAGGCCACTAAGCCAGACCCAAGAGTACAGACAACTACTAAGAAGAGAAACTCAAAAAAATAAAAAAATAAAAAAACTAAGAGAGAGAGAGAGAGAGAGAGAGAGAGAGAGAGAGAGAGAGAGAGAGAGGACAGAGAGAGAGAGAGGACAGAGAGGAGAGAGAGAGAGAGAGAGAGAGAGAAAGAGAGAGAGAGAGAGAGAGGACAGAGAGGAGAGAGAGAGAGTGAGAGAGAGAGAGAGAGAGAGAGAGAGAGAGAGGAGAGAGAAGAGAGAGAGAGAGAGGAGAGAAAGAGAGAGAGGACAGAGAGGAGAGAGAGAGGAGAGGGGGGGAGAGAGAGAGGACAGAGAGGAGAGAGAGAGAGAGAGAAAGAGAGAGAAAGAGAGAGAGAAAGAGAGAGAGAGGAGAGAGAGAGGGGGGAGAGAGAGAGAGAGAGAGAGAGAGAGAGAGAGAGAGAGAGAGGAGAGAGAGAGAGAGAGAGAGAGAGAGAGAGAGAGAGGAGAAACAGGGTTTGGGGCCTTAGCTTGGTAGACCCGTGCAGAACCAGCGGAAGGCTATGGGTGTGGCGCTGAGTGCAGGGTGAGCCTGCCTCCTCTGCACCAAGCCAACCTAGGCTACATGTGACAAGTGTCTCAAGAAACTGAGGGAAATTTAAGAATTAAGCAGGGCAGAGTTCCCAGACGAGCTATAAAATATAATAAATAGGTTTTTTAATATGTAAATAAATAAAAAAGTTCCCAGCCCCTGGCCAAAATAGTTTTGAAAATTTTCAAGGTGATTCTAATATTCAAGTAAGTGACTTAGGTAGCCGGAAGTGGTGACCCAGTACTCGGAGGCAGAGACAGGTGGGTCTCTGTGAGTGTGAAGTGAGCCTGGTCTGAAGCGGGAATTTCAAGATGGCCAGGGCTACACAGAAGAACCGTTTTGGAACACCAACATCTCCCCCAACACATAAAAAAAGTGATGTACCGGGGGCTGAAGAAATAGCTCAGTTAAGAGAGCGTCCTGAGCACAGTTTTCCGCATCCATGTGATGTCTTACTGCTGCTGCCTGTAACTCTAGTTCTAGGAGATCCAACACTCTCTTCTGAAATCCTGGGACTCCAGGCATACAGGCAAAACACTTATAGGCATAAAATAAACCTTAAAAAAATTTAAACTGGGTGTGGTGGTGAACAACTCATAACGAGGCTGAGACAGGAGAATTTGTCTAAGCAGGCCTGAGATATTTAACTCCTTCCTCGCCTGCTGATTTTGGGTTTAAAGGGACAGTAACATTCTAATGTCCAGCATGGGGAAGTCTTTTCTAGACCAACAGCATTCGAGGTTAACAACTACAAACTAGAAACAAATATTTAACAAAGAGCTGGTGGCACAAACCTGCATAATCCTACCGTCGGATCAGGGAGCTGAGTTTAAAGATAGTGGGTTGGGAGACCAGCTTGAACTATTTTATATATAAAATCCCCCTCCTCAAAATAGTTGAGCAAAGGGTGAGCAAAGGCAGTACAAACTGGAAGACTGTCTCAATTAAGAGAAGGTAATTTAAAGATGGACTCGTGATATAACCTCCGTTCTCCACACACCTAGCAATGGCTGAATACTAACTGCATCCTTCTTGGTTTAAAATGTCTCGGAAAAGCCGGGCGGTGGTGGGGCGCGCCTTTAATCCCAGCACTTGGGAGGCAGAGTCAGGTGGATCTCTGTGAGTTCGAGACTAGCCTGGTCTACAAGAGCTAGTTCCAGGACAGGCTCCAAAACCACAGAGAAACCCTGTCTCGAAAAAAAAAAAAATGTCTCGGAAAGACGCTGGAGTAGTGGCTCGGGGGTTGCTCTCCAGAGGACCAAGCTTCATCCAGAGCCTACACACATGCAGGCAAAACACTCATGGATAGAAAGTGAGTGAATTTAAAAATGTAGTTTTTAAAGATGTCACGGAAAGGTCTAGGGGTGCAGAAGAGTTGTGAAGGTTTTGGGAAATGCCGCAGTTCCAGGGGCAAGTCTCAGCCTGTGCAGGGGAGAGCACTGCTCTGGGCCACTGCGGATAGTGAAAGAGCAGGTTCAGACCTCAGCAGACCTCAGCGCCGACAGTGTGTGCCGTTTATTTAGTCCAAACATTAACTCTTCACAGAAGTGCCATGGAACTGAGTCTACTCGTGTCCCGTCCACAATGGCCAGGATACAGTTAAAAAAAAAATTACTGGAGCCGGGCGATGGTGGCACACGCCTTTAATCCCAGCACTCGGGAGGCAGAGGCAGGTGGATCTCTGTGAGTTCGAGACTAGCCTGGTCTACAGAGCTAGTTCCAGGACAGGATCCAAAGCCACAGAGAAACCCTGTCTCAAAAAAAAAAAAAATTACTGGCCCCCAACACTGTATACATAATGAATAAATAAATCTTTAAAAAAAATTACTGGCCCCCAAAGATGACCCCTACTGAAGCAAAAGGCTGCCAACAGAGACTTGGTCTATCATGACACATTACAGCTGGCAGACACATGCTTCAAGGCTGTGATAATGAACAGCCTGTGAGGGACTGGGGATAGAGCTCGTGCCATGCAAGTGTGAGCACAGAAGCTCAGAACCCTGTACCCACCGTGAAAGCTAGGTGGGCATGGCAGGCATGGTGGCTCACTTGTAATCCAAGCTCTCGGGCACATGAGCCTCAGGGTAAGGGTTCAGGAAGAAACCCTGCTCAGTTAATAAAATATAAAGGGATTGAGAACAATTAATGTCAATCAATTAATGAAGATTGATGTCAATCTCTGACCTACATACACGTCACAAATAGAAAGTAAAACAGATAAAGAAATTGCTTACACATAAATAATAAATAATAAGCCAATGGTCACAGTAGAATAGAAATGACTTTTCAAAACTTAGACTAAGGCAGGGTGTGATGGTGTATGCCCTTAATACCAGCACTCAGGAAACAAGCAGGAAGATCATTTCAGGTTCCAGGCCAGCCTGGTCTACAAGGTGAGACCTTGTCTCAAAACAAAGAATCGGATGGTAGTCTGAGGTGTAGCTCAGTGGCAAGGTACCTGCAGAGAGAGCATGGATGAGCCATGGGTTCTATCTCCAGCGAATGGGAATCTATATGTAAATAAAAAAGACCTGAGATAGACCCAAGAGCAGGCTGAAGATGGAGAATAAGCTGAATTTGAAATATAGTGGATATATAAATCTCATAAACATGTTAGGCAATCTCGGGTGATCTAATATAAGTTTATTGGCATTTTCAAAGAGAAGAAAATAGAAAATGTATTTTAAAAAC
This sequence comes from Microtus californicus, assembly GCA_028537955.1. NCBI lineage: Eukaryota > Metazoa > Chordata > Mammalia > Rodentia > Cricetidae > Microtus > Microtus californicus. The sequence continues at coordinate 32,200,476 of JAQJZF010000027.1, forward strand.
AAATGATCAGCCAAGGCTATGGAGAAGCCCTGTCTCAAAAAACAAAATAGAACAAAACAAAAAACAAAGAAACAAACCTAATGAACAAAACTTCCCTAATTTTACTTACACATCTAAGATGTTCAATAAACTCCAACAAGACAATACAAAGCAAAGTGAGCAACAAAACCGAATGAAAACAGAAGAAAACCCCAGCTAATCACATTGAGGCTCAACTACTGCAATTCCAGAACAACACAGCTAAGGAAATACACCCCATTGCGGAAGACAAAAGAAATGGCAGCAGGTGTCTCCTCCAGAAGAATGGGGAGAGAGGTGTCTATGCCTTATCCACACCAAGGGAAGACAAGTACCAACCTAAAACTCTCCATCAGGGAAAGCATTCTGCCAAGACAAATGTGAAATGAAGTTCAATTAAATATATATATATATACATATATATGTATATATATATATCCTCTCCAGGGGAGCCTGAGCCCTGAACTAAGGTTACCCAGGCTTGGGTTCCCGCTGGACCATTTCACACTACACTCCTGTAGGAGCTTCCCCCAGCTTAGGAGGGACACTAGCTGTCACCTGAATCTACAGGAAAGAATGGAAGGTTCTGGAAAGGCTAAACCAATATTATTATTTTTTTTTTTGGTTTCCCCACAAAGCTTACATTTTGAGAGAGGGTCTCACTATGGAGCCCTGGCAGGCTTGGAACTCACGATGATCATCCTGCCTCTGCCTCCCTAGTGCCAGGACTAAAGGCATAGTCTACCAAGCCAGGCCAAGTCAAGGTCTTTGTTTCTTAAGCCAAGCTTTTTTTTTTTTTTTTTTTTTTTTTTTTTTTTTTTTTTTTTTTTTTTTTGGTTTTTTCGAGACAGGGTTTCTCTGTGGTTTTGGAGCCTGTCCTGGAACTAGCTCTTGTAGACCAGGCTGGTCTCGAACTCACAGAGATCCGCTTGCCTCTGCCTCCAGAGTGCTGGGATTAAAGGCGTGCGCCACCACCGCCCGGCCTTAAGCCAAACTTCTATCTGTAGTGTTGAGTTTGCTATATACAGATCCATGTTCATTGTGACAGACACAAAAAAGAAAATCAGGAGATTAGGTGAACAGACCTTACTAGAGACTTTAATAAACTAAAGATGAACGTTGTAATCCCTGCGATATCCATGCAAAATTAGTAGTACAGCTGGGTGCAGTGGTGAATGCCTTTGATTCCAGAACTTGGGAGGTAGAGGCAGATGGGTGTCTATTGAGTTCAGAGTCAACCTGGTCTACTTAGTGAGACTGACTCTAAAAATACAACAAATAAATAGTATAGTTCACGACTCAAACAAACTAAAGACAAAATACTAGATAATACTAATTAAACCAAAAATAAGGCAAAAATGGAGGAATACAAAGGAGGGGAAAACAGACAGACACAGACTATCAACAGACAGCTGGCCATGGTGCTGGAAATACATTCTGTGCAAAGAGACTAAGGCAGACCCAGAGACCCGATTATATACACCCTATGAGCTAGCAAGAACCAAAACCAAACCAAACAAAGCAACCCTGGATTGCTCCAAGCTTATGATTCTCCTGTTTCGAGGCTGGGTTACAGGTGTGACATCATGCCCAGCTGATATACAAGCTTTTGAGTTACATGTTTTCACACAATGGCTTATATTCACTCTACATCAGCAATTGTAGGATCTATAGAGTACAAATGAGGAAAACCGCATAAAACATGGGCTTCAGGTCTCGTTAACCCTTAACCTTGCCAATTTTTGGCCTGGCCTTGTGTACTCTAGTCCTGAGCTACCCCCCTCCCCAGCTTTAGTTTTGGGGCTTTTTTTTTTTTTTTGCTGTCTTTTAATGTAACACCATAACATGGATAGGCGGTTGGATTTAAAGCAAAGTTAGTGACCTTTGTTCCAGCTCTGACGTAAGCACAATTCTTTAACCACCTTCAATTCGTTCGTACTATGGCCAGACAGCCATCTGACAGAACCCCACTGGCTGGAAGACTTTTTCTTCATTTTGTTATACTTCTAGGCTGGCCACTGTCAAGTTTTTCTGTTTTGCTTACAGAGAAACCTTTTGAGTGCATCGTTTTCTATAGCAGCCACGTTCACACTTATGTAAACTTCACTGTGTGAGAATTTGCTCCTGTTTAAAACCGCCACAGAAGCCTGTGATGCACCCTCAGACTTTGGACAGTTCAGGCCGTGGGACAGCGGACAAGGCTTTAGCAACAAAGGAACTTCACACTAAGCCTGACTTTGTCAGAACAGTTCTGTGGTATGTGACAACCGAAAGGAGCATGACCAACTCCCTTCTGACCAGCCAGGCCTTGTAAGTGTAAGGAATTTCCTGTCCCAACAAACTCCACTTGTACATGGCACCAGTTTTTCAAACTTATGACCCTGGAAAGCTTCATACTCAGAGTATCATCGGAGCTAGCACTTTCCCGGTCATGCCGTCATCATGGAAAATGCTTTAAAAGAGTGTCAAAGGTGACTGCTCCACAAAGGAGTGCTACATTCAGATGCAAAAGCCTGTACCACCTGTAACACCAGAATTAATAGTAGAACGACATGAAAACTGCTTGTACTGTTTACTTGTGAGAAATTAAGCCTTTCATTTAACATGGGCCTGTTTGAAAGATGCAGCAGCTCACTACTGATGTATGTAGTGATATCTAATACTTAAATGCTGGTACCTCGGTGCAATTTGCCAATCTACGCAAAGACTGAAGGCCAGCTCTGCCTCCAATCAAGAGTAAATATCATACATCCTGTTTATTCATAATGGTTTGTTGTCCACGGCTCGTCAAAGCAGTGACACACACCTCGAAGTCACACTCCTCCCTGCCCCCCACTTCCTGCTCGTGAGTGTACTGTATTCCTGCCGGGCTCTAAATGCTTCCTTCAAGAAAGTACTCCTCATGGCAATAACTTTTAAAGAAAATACTTTATTACATCATGAAAAGATATCCAACAACTAGATTCATACTTGCCTGAATCTTAAAAAAAAACTGAAAATGTATTCATTAGACTGTATGTGGGTATTCTGTTCCACATGGAAATAGAAAGATGCTACAGCTTCTAAGTATTGCACAGTCTGGAAAAAAAAAACATCAAAAAAAAAAAGGAGTGGGGAGAAGATCACATGATATTGGGAACATCTCACATTATGAAAAATCTACCAAGAAACATTTTTAAAAGAAAACCCTCGGTTTCTACAGTAGCTTTAGTTTGTAGTTCTTGGAATGAATGGCTGCATTCCATTGAAGACATCTTAGTAACAGGAAGCTTCGTTTGAGCAATCCCATGTGCAAATATTCATAGAAAAATATATAAAATAATGCATCTCTTGCCATCACTCTGACAGTCAGGACCGTATTGTGGAGAACTGTTTCGGATGAAGAAGGGTTAAGCTGTGAGTTTGGCCTGCAGCTCCATCTCTGCTGCTCGTTTGAGTGCAACATCCACTAGGAGCTGGAATCCGCTAAAATCCTGGTTGAGGTCCGGCGGAGTGGGGGGAGGAGTGTTGAAAAGGCCGCTCTGAGGGTTTGGACTCGGTCCAGATTTGCAAGTGTCCTCGGGGTACACGAGAGAGGTGTCTGTGAAGCCGCTGGCTGTTATTTGCTGTACGTCTGTGATCTGTCCCACACCAACCGGCTGGCAGAGAGAGAAAGGCCCATCTTTCAGTGCAGTCACAGTGGTATGGCAGATCACTGATGGGCGAGCCAAAATGGATCCCGGAGAGGAAGGCTTGGGAGACACTGGCCTCCCTAGGGTTGGGTTGGGTCCAGCTGTGCAGGAATGAAACGGGCTCTCCTCTAGAGCCGGCATGAAGTTTTTGATACCCATGGCAGCTTCCACAGAACTAGCTTCTGAAATCTTGGCCCCACGGCGGGAAATTGTGAACTGATTTGGATCTTTGCCATCCTTTCTCAGCATGTCAGGGAGGAGCCTGCGGCGGGCGTTGATGAACCAGTTACAGACCTGAAATCACAGGGATCTGCTTCAACACTTTCTCTGTGCACTCGACAAACAGGTTCTGAAAACATCCTATGTAGGGTGCCTAACTGACCTCTCTCTCTCTCTCTCTCTCTCTCTCTCTCTCTCTCTCCCTCTCTCTCTCTCTCTCTCTGAGTTAAAGGAGGCATAAAAGGGCTTATCTGGGACTAAGGAGGTAGTTCAAATGATGGTAGAACATTTGCCTAGCAGGTGAGGGACCCAACAACAGCCATGAGGGACTACTTACAAGTTATTGCAAGGCATTCAAGCTGAGTCAGCCTGCCCTGAGGACAAATTTGCTATGGGTCGTGTCATCATCCACAAACCCTTTCAGGACCAAGAGAGAGGCATAAGATCTCAAATACTTGAAAATAACTTTAAGGAAGGCTCACCTTTAAGTCTGCTTCAACCTACTACCTACTGCCCTAGCATTTAAGTTAATCAACTACAGGAAAGCTTTTCCTGTATAAAAGAGGCCACACCCCCCAGTAACTGATTTCTCTCCGTTCAAATGACTGTGTCAACAGACATAACACGAATTACCTCACTGAGGTCTGTCCTTGTTTAAATATCAAACCAGTTTCCTGGGCAATAGAGTAAGGTTTAACCTCCTTTTCAATACACATTGCATAGGCTCTGTCAGGCACTGAAGGAAATGCTTCCTGACCGACGAGTGCCAAGTGTTTCTGTTCTCCATAAATAGCCAATTATTAGCTTTTCACACTATGAAGTTTGAAATGGAAAGGTTCTGTTTCTTGCTTTCTCTAGACGAGGGGAGAGCTTAATGAAATGACACACGGGAATGCTAGAAAGCCTCTAATGATAAATAAAACAAGCGTAGGCACACATTAGGGGGAGGCTTGGTGGTAGAAGCCCAGCAGTGCCGGGCTGAAGTCCTGGCACTAACCTTTAGCTTTTCCCCTTACCTGCAGTGTGGACAGGTGTGTCTGCTGGGAGAGCAAGGCTTTCTCTTGCTCGGAGGGATATGCGTTGTATCTGTGTTCATACAGCCAGTCCCGCAGGATCTGAACAGACTCCTTGGGCAAGTTGCCTCTCCTCCTTCTCTTGCCAGAGGCCGCTGAAGAGGACAGGTCCAGGGGAATATCCATGCTGTCTTCATCCTCAGTCTCGCTGCCAGAAGCCGCAACAAGGCCTGCGAGAGGACAAGGCCACATCACTATCACCAGCAGAGCTACCATCTCAGAACTCACTTACTTACACCATCCCCTGTCCTTGTGAAGTTTTCAGTCTGAGCCAGAGTCTCCATAGAAAGGCCTGGAGAAGCAGTCAGACTGCCACTGCCATTGGGACAGGCACTCAACCAACAAAATTCTCAGAGTCTTTCTTGCTATACCCAATTGAGATGAAACTTTTTTTTTCTAACATGATACTTAGAAAAGCCAACTTGCACTCAAAGGGAGTAAGAAGTCTTCTCACTTGAAATAGGAAGGGGAATGTATCCCACAACCTTGTCTTTAAGGTCACTGCTACCTAGAGACACTATCGAGTCACTAAGGTTGAAAATGCTTCTCTCCTTTTGTGAAAGATTTGCTGTGAAGCAAGCACTGCACATTTTTATGTACTTCGATGGTCCCAAAGCTGTCAATTAGATATGAACCTAGAATGCTACCCAGCCCATCAGTTTTTAATTCTTACATGACAAAGAAAATTGAATATGCAACCCACAGAGGAAACCATTTTGGTGATAAATGCTTTAATCCTACCAGAAATGTTAAGAATTCCCAAACCCTACAGATTATTTAAATCACAGACCAATGAAAATTCAGGCCAGCTTGACTTTTACAGACATTTTAGCGTCATTTTGAACCTTAAGACGTATAATCTAACAAATGCTAGTAACTGCTTTTAAATCTAAAAGTCAGGCAATGTAAAGTTTATAATATATGAAACTTTCTATTTGAGGGGAAAGTTTGCAAAAATGTATCTTTTCTAAGCTTTGTATAGCTTTTTATCCAATCTTAATTGAGCTCTTTTATTGATCTAGGAAATAAAAACAGAATATTCTTCACAGTGAAACATCAACTCCATAAATTTTAAAGGAATTTATTTTACAACCAGGAGCAGACTGACTTTGTTGACACATTTTTAGCCTTGCCTGCAGGGGGCAGAAGGTGCTAGAAGGCATTCCTACAGGAAAAGCCCAAATCCCCCAGACAAAGTAAAAGCAAGTTCTAACAAAAGAGGCAGATGATTTTGCAAATTCACTGTAGCTTAAGGCTTAACAAACTGCCATAATAAACCACAAGAACCCTCCATTTTTAACTGCCATGCAATTCAAGTGTCCCTTCTTAAAAATGCAATTAATGCTTCGAGAGAGAAAAAAAAACTCTAAAGAAAGGGCAATTTTTAAAAACGAAAGCACTTTCATTGTACAGAATTTGAGAACATTTAAAAGTCCCATATTGAAATTTGGGTAAAAAACCGTTTTAAAAAACCACCTTCGACTACAAATGAGTTCCTGATTCACATTTGCTTTGATAACCAAGGAAATCTCACTCTTAAACATGTCAGGTTAATTGGGTAACTAACAGCATTTGAATAAAGCAATTTGCTTCAACTCCCCCAACTTCAGAAAAGCCAGGCACTCTATTCCCTGCCCCCCTCTTTTTAAATCTAGGAGGGGAAGTGTGAAACTCGCTCATTGAGCAGTTAATTCCCAACTGTAAATTGGTAATAACAAAGTGCTTGAAACAAAAAACCCCTAAAGCCTGCCCTTTCATCTGATCACTCGAGTTTGACAAAAAGCATGCATGCTCTTTCAGAATAGGTCTAAGGACACAAAGCAGGTTTCAGTTAAGCAATACCAAACTGCCGCCCCTGTTCATTTGAGAAAGAAAAAAAAGGTAGGAAGGAAGGAGGGGAAAAGGAGGGGGAGGGAGGAGAAAGAAAGAAAGAAAGAAAGAAAGAAAGAAAGAAAGAAAGAAAGAAAGAAAGAAAAAAAAATCACGCCTTCTTTACAAACATTTCCAAAGCATGCACAAAGGCTGAAGGAACAGGAAGTTAAGACTTGGTGCCTTGGGCGGGCCAGCTGATGTGTTCAGCGTTGCTAGACCGCGTTTGCTACTGTCAGAGCTGTTTTCATTAAAACTCGCTCCCGATTGTGGCTCGACTTGGAAAAACACAGGCTTTTTTCCTCGTTACTCATTTCCTACTGTAACAGAGCTTTTGAAAAGTTTCCCGGTCAGGACTTGTTTCCAATAGTCTTGCTTTGCTTACACTTTTTGAAAAAAAGAAAAAAAATGCGGTTGGGGAGGGAGAAAGGTAGGTGTGGGACAGAATCACAAGCCTCTTACTCTACCCACATACAAGGAAATGTTGTTCAGAAAGCCACAAGATGGCCTGTGGATCCCATGGCGCTAAGAAGCAAATCTTGCTTCTTCACTTTCTTTTTCTGAACCTCTGAAACAAGGTTGGGGGGTGGGAGAGCTTGGGTTTTAAAGATCTAATGGAGACACTAGAAAAAGAATGTGAGGAAAGATCAAAGGGAAAGTTTAAGGATAAACAAACTTAACAAGTCTCCTCTTTGGACAAGTAACTCGAATGGAACTTCACACCCAAGTCACTAAATCCACAGCGCAGCACGGCCCTAAACTGATTCAACGGGGCTTGGAGACCCCGTGAGGACACTTGGGGGTTTCCTAGTCGAGTCTTCTCCCAGCTAGTTCCGAAGCCATTTTGGGAGCTCTTTCGGGCTGTCTCGGCTTTCTACGAAGGCACTTTATTATCAGATCAGTCTTTGTTCTGAAGTTGAAAGATGTTCAGACTTTCCTAAGACACACTATAGGCGGACAGGTTTAAGCAGTCCTGGCCCAAGGACAGGGAAAGCTTGCCCTCCCCCTCCCAGGTAGTTAGTCTCCCGCAGCAGGAAGGCAGGGCTGTAGAGGCTCGCAGTAGAGGGAGGAGCCGGAGGAGAGCAAGCAGCTTTTGTTCTTTGGAGTTCTTCAACCCCTACTGTACAAGTTAGCAACCAAGCTGGAACAATGGGGCTCACTGCCTTAGGGTTCTGCCCCCATTCAGACCATGTGCCGGGGAAACCTAAAAAGGGAAAGGAGCCCGAGCAACCTCCGCAGTCTCCCCACCATAAGCTCTGAAGCGGCTGTCGCAAAGTTTCCCCTCCAACACGTCACCGCTCATTGTTTCCACGAGTTGGGGATTGACTTGCGGGACCCACGCGCTCTGGGCTGGGGACCTCTGATGTTTTCCCCAGACCTTGCATCTAAGGAAGGGGACACCCAAGAAGGAGGAGGCTAGTAGCCGGTCCCCCTCCCCACCCACGGAATCCCGGCTTCGCATTCCGCACCGCACCGAGAACCACTCAAAACCAAAACACCTCATGTAGATGCTACTGGAACAGAACACCTCCCACCAAGTCTACATCTGTCAGTCTTGTCAGAGTGACACGACTCTGCAGAGGATCCCAAAGCCTTCCCTAAAGCTTAGCTAAACTCTTCCAAGTCTAAGCGCCCAAGCTCTCGCTATGCCGGGATGGAGATGGGCAAGGCGGCCTACTTAACCAAGTACCCGGGGTCTTCATGAGTTCCGTATGTTTCAGGGTCTCCTACAGAATTACATCAGCACACTCTATAAGGGAGAGAGTGGGGAGGAACCCCGGGGTGTCTGTGTACGGGAGGTGGCCACCGTAACTGTGTTCCGTAACCGTGTTCCGTTGGAACTGCAGTCGTTGGAACTGCAGTGGCGGTCTGGGTCTGAAAGAATGTGGAGTAACAAACTCGAGGAAGCTCTTAGGCATGCGCAGCAGCGCCCCCCCCCCCCCCCGCCAGCTTCCCCAAGCGATTAACTTCTGTTTTGAACCACCCCACATAAATCACAACAGAAAAGCCAACTCTAGTCCACGACTGAACACTCGAGGGACCTCCCAGTCAGGGATTCCAAAGTTAGCTTCAAAAGGGACTTCACAGGCTTTTGACCTTTCGGGTTTTTTTTCCCTCTCCCCTGTGTATTTTGTTTTTAAACCAGACTGACGGCAAGTTTTAGTTGTAAAGCTTGGTGGAAACAATGACAGTTTCGCTCTCTGCACTTACAACCAAGCCTGCTTGTCACACTTGAACACATCTTGACTGCATGGTCCTAGTGTTCTAACAGGCTCACGCTGTGCTAAATTCATCGTGGGAAAACTTTTAGAAGCTAGTAATCTTAAAAGTCCTGCTTCCCTCGCCCTAGAATGATGTGTGGGTCCTGGATCACATTCTTTTGATAGTGAAAAAATAAAAATAAAAACCAACCACATCCCTAAAAAAACAGTACCGTGGTCTGGGGGAGTGAGAGCACCCGGAACCGAACTTTTAGACAAAAGGTAAGGTGGCTGGAATGAGTCAACGACCCCCCATAGGGAAAAGCGAGGTGTGAGGGGCCCCTTAAACACCCAACCCACACCCCGTCCCAGAAAACAGCACTAGAGACCACGCGGCGGCTGGATCGAGCATGGGGTGTCAGTGAAGACAATGAAACTTGGAGGCGCACAAACAAGGCGCCGAGCGTGTTTCTTGACAACGTGCCAGCAGCGTGGTGAGGCTGTTCCCCACAACAGCCCCTCGTGTTGTGTCTAGAAGGAAAAGAACAGCAACTGCCATTCGAGACACAGCCTCAACAAAGAGATCGGCCACTTCTCCGGCCCGGGTGCCACTGGGCGGAAAAGTCCACCAAGTCAGTGTCCCCCGATCCAACACGGCCCGCACATGTCCCGCACTGAAGCCCCGGGTGCTCACAGCCCGCCGCAACCTTACCCTTTTTGCTTTTCATTCTGGAACTCCCGTCCCAGCGAGAGGTTAAGCTGGGGTTTTTAGGGGCCAGGAGTCGGAGTGGCGGGGGGCGGGCGATGATCCTCCTTTACTGGCGCTCCGGTAACTTACAGAAGAGTATTCCAGCCACTATTGCTACACAAGGTGCTTGGGTCCCAGGCGCTGACTCCTGGGTTGGAATTCAAGTGACACTTGGATTTCCCCCAGCCAGGATCTTCTGGCAGCAAGCCGGGGGCTCTCTCTGGCCCAACTCACTCCCCTCCCTACTCAACTCCTTTGTTTCCCGCTCTACTCCGCGCACCTCGGCGCTGTCAGAGTGAGAGAGCAGAGGGAAGGTACAGGAGGTCCTGCCTCCGCCCCCAGCCGCCCGCCCAGTCCCCCGCCCGCCCAGCCGCTCCTCTGCCCCTCCCCCGCACCTTCCAGCTCAACAGCCCTGATCCGGGGGGCCCGCGGTCACTGGTCTCTCTCTGGGGTGGCGGAGCCCAGAAACAGGGTCATGCCTGCCTGCCTGAAGCGCTAACGCCGTCCACATCCCTCAGACCTCGGCGGCCACACCGGTTTCTCCTCCGGGGCCTTTCCTCCCGGGGCGAAAAGTGCTTTTAGTTTGCAACAGATGGGGAGAGAGTTAAGGACACCTCCTCCTTCACTCCAGTCCATCCCAGAGAAGAAAAGACACCCCCACCCTTGTTTTTGACAGCTGCCCCAAACTCCACTTGTCCCTGCTCCAGTCACTAGAGGCAGCGGCTGCTGATTCAAGGGGTGGGGCACCCGAGGAAAAGTATTCCGGACAAGAACCAACTTCTTCCAGTAGGCGCAGCTGCCATTGACACGCGGCGCGGCGCACCCTTCTCCTCGTGGACTCTTCTTGACAGTGGGAGGTGTGTGTGGAGGTGAAGGGCGCGGGGGTGGGGGGGATGAAACACAAACTTAAGCACCCTAGGCGAACGTCTGTTCCCCCAGGCTCTGAGTTCCGGATTGGATTGCAAGACAGTTTCGAAATCTAACACGTTGGGGATAGACACTTGTCATGCTCACATGGTCTTTAAATGTCTGGGCTTGGGGATGACTGGGGCGCGTGTGTGCCCCGCTACAATCCCCTCCGCCCCCCCCCGCCGCCCACCTTTGTAGAAAAGGGTTGACCACGCCGGGGCTGCTCATCCGTTTCGGTAAACAGTGTCTAACTTTGTGGGCTACAATCCCTACCATAGGATACCCCCTTCACCCTTCAGTATTTCAAACAGAAACTAGCCATTAAGTACACACTCGTTCCTATTGGTTTATTTTGCTTGAGAGGGGAGCTCCAATAGGAGTTCAACTATGAATCCCCTCCACCCCCGCCCCAAATACAACCCAGATGCTGTTTTGGCTGATTTCAAGATGCGCATGTCCGCACTTCTGGGTCTAGTTTTCACCTATGCCCATTAGTTTAAAAAAAAAAAAAGGCAGCAAACTAACTGTCACATGTCACAGAAGACTTTCCCCATTACTTAAAAAAGAAAAGAAAAGAAAAACCCCAAACGTAAATAAGCCGAGCAGCGACGTCAGCGCCAGTGTCTGTCTCCAGTTTCGACTCTGTGGCTGTTCTGGTTTAGTGACCTCGGTGGAGATCCGGCGGGAGGAGACGTCCCGGAGAAAACAAGGTTAAAGCCGAGTCACACTAAGGTGGCCACAGAATGACCCGCTAGACTTTGGAGTCTGTTTACTATTACGTTGGAAATTAACGCGTGCCTACGCCGCGCCCCCTTCCCAAAGACAACCCCTCCGGGGAGTGCGTTAAAACCCAGAGTTAAGGAAGCTTGGGATACTTTTTCCAAAATGAACCTACTGCGGGAAGCGTCACAGAGAGGCAGGAACCTTAAAGCTACCCTACCCCCACCGCACCCCGCGCGCTCCCCGGTGGTTTGCAGAGTGCACGCGCGGAAATTAAAGCAGAAGGCGGTTGTAGGACCGTGTCCGGGGAGACAGAGAGAACCCACCGGCTGGCAGCCCCCTCTGCAAACTGCCCGGATCGCAGAGCTTTCCGGGACCTGGCCAGCGATGACTCAGCTGCTGCGCCCGGGTGCGGGACTGATGTGATGCGGGGAGGGGGCCGCCCGTTTGGAGGGCCGCCTCTGTCTGGTTTTGAAGGGTTGTTTGTGGCTGGGATTGGTGGCTCACGTCCGCTGGGGACTCTGGAGAGGAGGGAAGAAAGACGCGAGGAGGAGGAGGAGGAGGAGGAGCTGGACCGCGTGAGTGGCAGGAGTCCGGTTCGGGCCCGGCTGGGACTGCCTAGTCGCTTTGTTTGCTAACTTGGGACAGTGGCTTCGGGGCCACTCCACGGGACCCGCCTCGGGTCGGCTAAACCCAGCCGCGGCAGCGCGAGACCGAAACGTTCCTTCCCGGCAGTTAACCCGCGCCCACGCGGTGGCTCTCATTATGTACACAAAGGTAGCTTTTCTTTTCTCCAAGTCAGCCTGGCTCACGAATGCGATCCGCAGGCAGCCGAAATGGAAACCGGGTTTAACGGTTTGAAAACAAACTTTACAGGGCTAAGCGGGTGGGGTGGAGAGAAGTAGATGCCTCTTTCAAACGAGCACGGGAGGGGGAAAAAAAAAAGCAGAATAAAACTCACCGTGACGCGAAGGCCAGCTGGACCCCGCCAAGGCACACCTTCTGCTCGTGTAAATCATTTCGAGGCCGTTAGGAAGCGGGGAACGCGCTGGCCGGATTCTGAGATCAGCTGGAGCCTTATGGTGCCCCTCCCCCACCCCTTCCACCGCTGCGGCCGGAGCGGAGCTCGTTAGGAGCTTCGCATTCCTGCAGGACAGTGTGCATCCGCTCTGTACTGCTACAGAAAAGGGAAACGACACCCCCACCCTCACCCCACTCCCCAGCTCGAGCTTTTAACACCAGCAATATATGGTTTTTTTTTCTTTTTCTTTTTTCTTTTTGTTTTTTATCCGCTGTCTGCACGGCAGAAAGACGAGCTTCAGTTCTGGCTGTGTCACTCTGAAAGTCTCGGGGCCTCTTCCGCGTCACTGATTCAATTGACTTTGGGTTAGTAGTTGCTGCCACGTGTTATTTAATGGATTTTTAAAAATGCCTTTTCATCGAATAGCTTAAGTACAACCGAGCGATGGCCTTGTGCTCTCAGCCTAGCGACAGACGTTTTCCACCACTGTTTGTTATTTATTCATCTTCTCTGCCGTTCACGCAGTCCCGTTTGGTGCCTTAAGCCAAGCAGAGTTATTAAAAGATAATTTTCCCGATCTGCAGACCCTGAGCAGGCAGAGATTCAAATGGCACAAACTTGGGAAAGCCGAGAGAAGAGGCTGGTAGCAACAAGTTTGTTATTATTGGTACCAGGCCTGTCAAATGATGGAGTTGTTCGTCTGGACAATTGCTTGGGTGTGATTGCCATCAGGTGCTGGCCGGGGTTGGGGACGGCTGACTCACGTGGTCATCGGATCTCTTGCTTGCAGCCCAGCAAGGGCTGATATTTATAAAATATGTAGGTTGGGCTCCAAACACTGCACAGGGGACCTGCAATCATCTCCTCACATCTCAGATCTGGGTGGGGGTGGGGGTGGGGGAGGGTGGGGGGGGCACGCTAGTCATTGTCTTTTCAAGGGCCAGCCATCTTGTGAGCTTATCAACATTATCAGGTAATTCTCTTCTTCAGCTGTCAGGGCTGCTTTTGAGCACTTTCTAGGAAGTCCACACACACACACACATACACACACACCCCACTCATTTTTATTCCACAGTGGAAGTCACTTTTATTTACCTGGGTGATTTGGACTGAAGTTCCCTGAAAAAGCCACACAGTGTGGTTCGTGTGGACTGGTTGCCAGATTAGAATGTCTGGTTGGGGAGAGCTGGGATATATATGCAGAGCCAAATTGACCTGATCTCTCTCAAGTCCCAGCCACAGTCATTCATCACCTACTCTGCGTCTAACCCGCCTCTTTGGGCTATCAGTTAAAACCTTTAGAAGATAATTACTTAACTGCCCGGCAGCTTCCACCAACTCTGTGGCATCTGAGACTTCCCCTGTCCTGCTCTGACTTGCCTCACCAATGGATGTGATTAACAGTTTACATGATAACTTCCGTGGTGGAACGTGTCTCTGGGGTCCACCCAAACACGGGTTTCCCAGGCCACAATCACTTTCACATTTGGCTCAGAATAAACTATCTCTTACTGCCTTTGGGATGAGATCTTGGTTTTCCTTTGATGATGGCCTTTGGCCTCCAGGGGACAGAACAAAGAACCAACTCATTGAGCCCAGTCTTTATCTACTTTATTTTCAACAGCTGTTTTTGGGGGAGTGGGGGTGAGGCAGGGTTTCTATGTTTAGCCCTGGCTATCCTAGAACTCACTCTGTAGACCAGGCTGGCCTCAAACAGAGATCCGCGTACCTCTGCCTCCCGTGTCCTGGTGACTTTCAACATCCTGTATCTTCGTTGTGCTTCATAGTTTCTGAGACATTTAAATGTTCCCATTAATATCCAAGGTATTGTATAAATTATATTTTTCTTAAAATCAAGATAACTTGAACAGCACATCTTTATACGCATTTCACTTTCACTTCAAAAAATGAAAGTATGTTGGATAGAAGGAAAAATCCAGAATGTTTTTAAAAGCAGGGCCAGGCATACACATCACCCCCTAATCCCAGCACTCAGGAGGCTGAGGTGCTTCACACTTGAGGTCAAGACGAAAGCAGTTTGGTTTGTCCATTTTCTCAAACGCAAGGAAGCCAGAGTAAATAAGAGCACATGTGAGACACAGACTTAGCTCAAGAAGAAGTCATGCATAAGAGCACATGTGAGACACAGCCTTAGCTCAAGAAGAGGTCATGCAGATGCAGGAACAACCTGGTGTTAAATGAGACCAGGGCCAGAGAGATGCCTGGGTGGGTGACTGCTCTTGCCTCAAGGAGGACCTGGTTCAATTCTTAGCACCTTTATCGGACGGCTCAAAACCACCATGGAATCTGATGCCCTCTTCTGCCACCTCAGGCTGTCGGGCACATGCATGTACACACACACATACAAATATTTCCAAAGTTTGACAAATGAATCTACAGGTTAGAAGTTTACAAAAATAATTAGCGAAAAGAATCCAAATAACTAAAAAATACAGGAAAAGACATAATATGCTGTCGATATATTATTACAGGATAGAGGAAATCGGCCTGACTCATCAATTAACAATGCTAATACATTCTGAAACAGGTTGTCAGGTGATTTTATTATGCAGGCATCGTGCAGTGTTCTTATCCAAAATGGATATGTCACTAGGCCACTTTTGTTTTTGTTTTTTATTTTATTTTATTTTATTTTGCATAAGAATAGATCTCCCGGGAGCTGGAGAAATGGCTCAGAGGTTAAGACCACTGATTGTTCTTCCAGAGGTCCTGAGTTCAATTCCCAGCAACCACATGGTGGCTCACAACCACCTATAACGAAATCTGGTGCCCTTTTCTGGCCTGCAGGTATACATGCAGACAGAACACTGTAAACAAAATAAATATATCTTTAAAAAAAAATGAACAGATCTCCCTGTGTACCCCTGGATGGTCTAGAACTCATTAACATAGGCCAGGCTATCCACCTCTGTCTTTCCAGGTGCTGGGATTAAAGGTGTGTACCACCACATCTGGCAAGTCTATTCAGTCTTATAAAACTGCCATTATACGTGTGATTCACCATATGGCCCGTAACTGTCTGTACACACACATACACACAAACACACATATACACCTGGTAAAAACAGTACAGTCGTTTTGCATAAAATTTTTTGAATGGCTGCATATTTTGGGATGAATGTCGAGAGAACATTAGGCTGGCTACCTCTGGGGATGACATGAGATTGAAGGTTGGAGTGGGGCCTATGACAAACCATCTTGTCACTGTAACGGCTGAGTAGCCATCCGTCCATGGGTTGTATGATATGCAGCAGTCTCTAGCTATTAGACATGTGCGTCTGGTTCTAGTTTGTTAGATTTGTACAACCTCTCGAGCGACGTCTGAGATGGGGCTCTGATGTGTTTAAGGCTCTCCAGTCAGCTTCCCTCTCCAAGAGCCAGCGGTGGCTAATCATTAGCTGTATGAACCCCTAATGGCACAGAAAACAAATTATTCATCATCCCTTACCTGAAACAAGAACAATACTGTCATAGCCTGGGAGTAGGAGACCCGAAGTGAGAAGAATTAAACACGTTTATCTTGATGCAGATTGTTTTTATAGGCCAAGCATTATGACATGTGAAGACAGGGCTGGGTCATTTTCATCGAGAATGAATTAGTACAGTCGAAAGACGGGACTGCAGTTAATCGAAGGCATTCCAGTCCAGTTGTGTGTTTGTAAATGGGGGTGACCAATTGTCTGCACAGGTGTTCTCCAGAAACCAAGGCAATTCCTTCATTTTTCTTTTTCTTTTCTTTTTTTGTTTTTTTTTTTTTTGAGACAGGGTTTTCTCTGTGTAGCCTTGGTTGTCCTGGAACTCGCTCTGTAGGCAGGCTCCCAGAGATCCGCCTGCCTCTGTTTCCCGAGTGCTGGGATTAAAGGTGTGCACCACCATCATCCTGCCCTTCGTATTTTCTTGAAAGACAGGAACACTTGGTTCCTTCCAAGCTACATGGATAAATGTTGAACCCGGGACTTCCCCGTGCTAGGCAAACACTGACCACTGGGCTATACTCCAACCTCAATAAACTGAATTTTAAAAATCTGACATCTGTTCCATATTATTTACTATATTTGATGTACAAGGATTGGCATAGTTCATTTTAGTTTTCATTTTGAAAGCCCTCTAACACAAAGAGTTCATAAAATACATATGTACCATTCTTCTTTATTTTATTTTATTTATTTATTTATTTATTTTTATTTTCGAGACAGGGTTTCTCTGTGGCTTTGGAGCCTGTCCTGGAACTAGCTCTGTAGACCAGGCTGGTCTCGAACTCACAGAGATTCTTTTTTATTTTTATTCTCAATTCAGTTCCTAGAAGCAATGTAACATGCCACTAGAATAAAAGGTAACAAGGTATCCACTATTCCCCCAACACACCACCACCCTCCTCCTCCTCCTCCACACACCCCACACCCTAGCCTTACCCAGGAAGCAATTATTTAGTAGAAACTACTAACTTTTAGATAAAAAAATATACCTTAAAACATTTCTAAGACTCTAAATTCACTTCACGGAATCCAACAACTTTCCTGTCTTTTCTCGCTTTGCATATCAACAGCAAAGCGTCCTGAGTGTGTGGGTACCTTTAGTGACATCACCTCTGAAGAAAGTGGGTGGAGAGGAAGCCATGACGATCATTCGTTCCAGGATTTCAGAAAAGATCGCTTTTTGTCTCTGCCCTCACGAGAGCTCCATCCGCCAATGAGAAGCGGATGGGGTCTCAGCATGGACTGGAATAGTGACGCTTCTGGGACCATGAATGCCCGTTGTTCTGACTGAAGAATCTCTAGCTACACTTTTCGATGATATCGTCAACGCCAGGCCTCGTGGAAGATCTGAGTGAGTTTGTATCTATATCGACAATCCTTCCTGAAAGGTCATGCCAGTACCAAGGCTCCCAGACTTGGCGGGAAGGCCCTTTCCCCTGTAGTTACCCGGTGTGACACGCAGATTACACAGCACTGCAAGTCTTGCTCTGCTTCCAACAGAGCTCGAAGCTGAGACAGGGCGGGCTAAGAACTGCGGTGTTTCATATCCCTGGGAGCTTCAGGGCTGGCATTCATGTCTTCCAAAATATCGTGTTTTCATCAGTATACAAGGATGGCTTTTTGTCTCTGGACCTCGTTAGTCAAAGAAACTCACTCCATTAACTGTCGATTTGGGTAAGTGTTAAAGGAAGTCCTTTCCCCCCTTCCTCGGGTAAGATGCTGTACACACTTGTGTTAACTAGGTCCTCCTGCTTGTACTGCAGATACTGCATGATATTTTCTGACGCAAATACGATGCTGCCCCCTCGATCCACCGCAAACGAAAACTGTCCAATGCCTGTAGTAAAAGCGGTCCTAAAGAGTCTTTACGAGTGACCGCCTGTCCTTAGAAGACACGTCAGCTGTCTGAACATCACCATCGCTGGAAACAGTTTTTCCTTGATGTACCTGTCTCACTGTTTCCTTTAAAATCGCGTGTTTATCTGGTTTGGCGTTGAAATTGTTAGTACTGCTAAGATTTGCAGGTATCAGCTCAGCCAGTTCTTGTGTTTGCTCTCCTCCTCTTGTCTCCCCTTTTCACTACCGTAGGCCAGACCCTGCCCTGCAGCATCGCATGGCAATGGCCTTTCTGAGACTCAGTGGCCAGCGGATCCAAGGAGCTTTCACCTAGTCCACTCAACTTGAACACAGAGCTGCAACTGGCAGCCCAATCAGTGAGGTCCAGGTAGGAGCAAATTTTTTTGATCTGCTCGCCACCATCTTCCTGAGCGCTGCTGCTCTCTTTCGGAAAGGCGCAGCTCAGCCCCAGCGATCTGAGGTGCTGAGGCATGGGTACTATTCTTAAAGACAAGAAATCCTTTCCTTTCTTTTTTTTTCTTTACAAAGTAAGCTACATTTTCTTTTAACTATGTGTTTATGTGTGGGTACACGCACAAAAGTGAAGCTGTCCTTGGAGACAGCACTCGGGAGCCTCCCAAGATGCATGCTGGGAACTGAACTTGGAACCTCTGCAAGAACGGTACATCTTAGCCAGCGAATCACTGAACCATCTCTCCAGTCCAAAACCTTTTTTTATTATTATTAAAAAAGTTATTTTCTATGTGTATGGGTGTCTTGCCTATATGTCTATGTATCACATGTGCGCCTGGTGCCCTCAGAGGCCAGAGCAGGACTTTGGATCCTCTGGAGCGGGGTTATCGCTCTGTCAGTTGGCGATCTTCCCGCCGGGAGTGCAGCCCGTGCTCGGAACCACCGAACCATTTCTAAAGCCAACCTCCCATCTTATTTTTAGGAAACCCTGAAGATAGAGGAGTGATCTCAGATACAATGGTTTTGTCGTTCCCAGCCTGGTTTTGTATGCTTTCAAACTTTTTATTATGGATAGTTTTCTTTTTCTCACTCAGGACAGAGTGGGAATTCACTATGTAACCCAGACAGACACTGGCTTTGACAGTCCTCCTGCCTGAACCTGCAGAGTACAGGGGTTACAGGCATGTAACACCACGCCTGGTTCTCTGCTTAGGTAGGAACGGGGGACCCAAGAGCTATTGACTTTTGAGCTGTCTGTCTTCCTTCCTCTACATCCTCACACTTTCTTCTTTTATTATTCGATATAAATCCCAGACATCCTATCACTTCTGGCTCCGCATTTATGATTAATGTCCTAGCCTGCCTGATCAGTAGCTCTGAACTTCTGCGGCCAAAATGGCTCGCTTACAATAGGGTTAGGCAGTCCCAGAATTAAGCCCTCCATTGTCTTTTTCTAGGTGTTTTCTGCTTCTATGATTAAACTTTTTGTTCGGAGAGAACAATTACATTTTGTCCTTAGTTGGGACTTCAAAGCTTTTAGTTCTAGTTGTCCATTATCTAGGCCAGTAAAGCGGTGGCATTCCTCCTCGGGACAGGTTTGTTCTTAGATGCCCATTTCCGTTCTTTCTGCTGGCACCTGGCGCTCCGTCAGCTTTGCTCTGTTGTCTGATGAAACACATTCGCGCTTTACACGCCTTTTTTTTTTTTTCGGGTGCTGGAAATTGGATAGTCACTGTGACCAAATCCTCCACAGGAAGCAACTAGGGAAGAAAATTTTATTTTGTCTCATTGTTTAAGTGAGCATGGAGATGCTGTCAAACAAATAAATGCTTTAAAAAAGACAAAAGCCTTTATCTTCTCTTCCTCCTCCCTTTTTTTCTGAAAAAAACACACACACATACACACACACAGAGATATGGAGAAGGGGTCCTTCAGGCATGTGGTTGGAGTGGGATGGCTTCAGGAGTCTTTTCTCTCCCTCCACCTTGTTTCTGGGACAGTCTCTCCTGTCGCTTCTACTCCAGGCTACGTGGTCTGCAAGCTTTGGTCCAATTCTCTTGTCCCCATCTCCCACCTCTCTGCAGGAGTACTGGGATTAGGGCTGCACGCCACTGTGTTAGTGTGGGTTCTGGGGGTCGAATTAGGTCAGGCTTGTGCACCAAGTCCTTTTGTCCATCAAGTCATCGCCCCATCTCAGAAGGGCCATTCAGTAAATGGAAAGAGATTACAAAGAACGCAGGCTTGACTCGACCATGTCTTGTATGTGAGACAGGTGTGTTCAGTACCGTACAGCTACACAGCATTGCTTATTCTGTAGTGAGTAGGTGTGCCACCTTAATAAGAAGACAAAGCCACTTCAGGCCAGGCTCATGCCAAAGTATAGACTGTTATGTTAGTCCGTAATATTTTTAAAATTTTTGGAGACAGGATCTCACTGTACTGTCCTGGCTGGCCTGGAACTCAGATCTTCCACCTGCCTCTGCCTCCTGAGTTCTGGGATTAAGGATGTACACCACCATGCCTGACCTCCGGCTCATAATTTTTAACGTTAATATCATTTCAGCCTTACAGGGAAATTTAAGAATAGTACAAAGAAATCAGCCTTTAATCCCAACACTCGGGAGGCAGAGGCAAGCGGATCTCTGTGAGTTTGAGGCCAGCCTGGTTTTCCAAATCTAATTCCAGACAGGCTCTAAAGCTACAGAGAAACCCTATCTCGAAAAACAAAACAAAAACAAAAAAAATCCAATATACTCTTTACCACCTAGACTCTACAGTTCAATTCACGATTTTTCACATATTCATACACGAATTTATATCCATATGCATACGCATGACTGCTTTTCCCCCTTCCTGCCTCTAAAGAAGACTCTCTAGTGGTCTTCCGTTCTGCTTCTCCGATCTTTCAGCATTAGCCCCTATATCGGACTCTGGGATTTTTATTATTAAGACCAATTAGATTTTGTGCAGGCGTGGGCGGCACAGGCGCCTGAGGCGGCCAAGAGAGGGCATCAGATCCAGTAGAGCTGGGATTATAAGCAGCTGTGAACCTCCCAGTGCGGGCGCTGGGAACTGAACATGATCCTCTAGAAAAGCAGCAAGTTCTCTTAACCACCAAGCTGTTTCTCCAGCCCCACACAACCCTTTCCCATACACTTGTATTTTATTTTCCTTGAGTTATGTGATAGTGTATTGCAGAGCCATTGCCCATTGGCCCCTACAGACCTCAGCGTGTGTCCTAAGGACAAGGGAATCTCCTTATACGTTAGAAGTGAGTACAGTTAGTTGAGAAGTGTTATCTAACACACCGGCTGTTTATAGATTTCTACTTGTCAGATAATGTCCTTCACCAGAAACAAGCTTTCCTAAATTCAAATGAGGATCAGACATTGGTTGTATTTGGTTAACCTCTCTGGCTGGCTTTCTTTCCTTCCTTTCATCCTTTCTTTCTTTGATACAGGCTTTCTCTGTGTAGCCCTGGCTGTCCTGGAATTCACTTCATAGGCCAGACAGGCTGGCCTTAACTCGGAGATCCACCTGCCTCTGCCTCCCAAGTGCTTGGGATTAAAGGCGAATGCTACCACCCCCTGGTTTATCTGGGTTTTTTTTTTTTTTTAACCTGGTTACTCTGCATTTGTCTTTAGTAGTCTTGGCCTTTTTTTAAAGTAAAGGCCACTGTTTTAGAGTTTGCAGTTTGGTATTGTCTGCTGTCACACTGAGATCGAAGCTGTTTGTTTCTGACCGGCACATTCAAAAGTGACTTTATGCCTTTCTCAGTGCAGGTGTCAAGTAACACATGGTTTCAGCATTGGCTTCTTTTGTTAATCTCGGTCACATGGTTGAGATGATGCCCCCCCAAACTCTCCACTGTGGGTGTTATTTCTACCCTGTGGTCGATAAATCTATCAAATGGATCAAAACAGGAGGACATCCAGTCCTCTAAACCTTCATCCTGTACCTCCATACTCCGCCATTTCTTCTCCATTTCTCTGCTGTGTTCTACAGCGTCCCTCCAGTTGATTCTATTGGTCCCTTTACTTACAGAACCCCAGATGTTTGGAATCCCGCTTCATTTAGTGCCTTAATCGCCATTATTACTATTAGTGAAAAAATTCTCAGATTTACCCAGAGGGAGTTAGACATACTGGCTTTTTTAACAATTAAATTTATAGACAATTTCATCTATACAGTGCATGGATACATTCTGCTTACTCCCCCCTCCTCTCTCGTCTCCCCCTCTTCAATCCCTCCTCTTCTCCACAAGGCCATTGTTCACGTTCATGTCCTGTTTTTTGTAGATTTTATAAGTTTTATGTATATGAGTGTTTTGCCTGAATGTGTGCATGTGTTCCATGTGTGCCTGGTACCCACAGAGACCAGAAGAGGGCATTGGATCCCGTGGAGCTGCAGTTAGGATGGCTGTAGGTCACTAGGTGAGTGTTAAGAAGGAAACTTGGATCCTCTCCAAGAGCAACAAATGCTCTTAACCTCTCTGAGCCATCCCTCCCTCCAGCCCCTCACGCCTTTTTGTTTTGTTTTGTGATCCACTGAGTTTAATCACAGCGGCTCATGTGACCTTGGGCGAAGGAACTATTGATTCAAACTGGTAGACCCACCCGAGGGTACACAGTGAGGACAATGACTCCCTCTTCCCCTGCAGCATCCAGGAGCCAATAGCTCCCTAAACTGGTTCCCTCCTCCGTCTCTACAATTCTTAGATTTTCTGGTTTTTTTTTTGTTTTTTTTTTTTTTTTGGTTTTTTCGAGACAGGGTTTCTCTGTGGTTTTGGAGCCTGTCCTGGAACTAGCTCTGTAGACCAGGCTGGTCTCGAACTCACAAAGATCTGCCTGCCTCTGCCTCCCGAGTGCTGGGATTAAAGGCATGCGCCACCACCGCCCGGCGATTCTTAGATTTTCTTATTGTTTCAGGGGCATGTTACATTTTCCCTGTTCCAGCCCTGGCTATTCTCAGTGGAAAAGGGCCTCATTTATCGACACTGAGTTGGGCTCAAGGCTGGTTCATTGCTACTCGACCATCATTGCTTCCAGGTTTCTCAGCAGAGGTGAAACATACACACACATGCACACATACACACATGCACACATACGCACACATGCACACATACACACATGCACACATACGCACACATGCACACATACACACATGCACACATACGCACACATGCACACATACACACATGCACACATACACACATGCACACACATACACACATGCACACATACACACATGCACACATACACACACATGCACACATGCACACATACACACATGCACACACAAGCACACATACACACACATGCACACATACACACATGCACACACATGCACACATACACACATGCACACACAAGCACACATACACACATACACACATACACACACATGCACACATGCACACATACACACACATGCACACATACACACACGCACACACAAGCACACATGCACACACAAGCACACATGCACACACAAGCACACATGCACACACACACATGCACACATGCACACATACACACATGCACACATACGCACACATACACACATGCACACATACACACACATGCACACATGCACACATACACACATGAACACACATGCACCCACACACATGCACACATACACACATGCACACATGCACACACATGCACATGCCTTCATATGTTGAAAATCACAAATTCAAGCAGGGTGTCATGGGAAAGTGTTATACAGTTATAATTCCAGTACTTAGGACACTAAGGCAGGGGGGCTGGGAGTTTGAGGCCTTTGGGGGCTATATAGACAAGAAGAGTCTGTGTCTGAAAAAAAAAATGAATATATGTGTGTGTGAGAGAGAGAGAGAGAGAGTGAGTGAAGGGGGAGTGGAATGCATATATTCTGATACTTCCGGTTTCAGTCCAACACTCCAGCACCTCCTTCCAGTTCCCACTTCTGATATCCCTGCCTCTCCTTTCTAACCCGGAGAAGCCTGCTTCCCACCGCCAGGGAGAATGAGTACTTAGCCTAGAATATGGCTGCAGGTCAGTGCAGAGAACAGCCTTACCACTGAGAATTAACTCCTGCTTGTCTCTTCCCGTTGGTCTGAGGGTTTAAGATCAAAATACCCCCTACTTAAAACTTACTTCAGTAAATTCTGCCTCCCATGCTTTTCAACTGACCGGTACTCTTCTGAAATACATTTGAGTTTTTTATTTGTATTCCATATTGTGTTCCCACCTCATTCTTCTGACTCTACAGATTTTCTCATTTACACAAGTCAGAAGTCTTCACCAAGTGAAAGGGTCATCCATAGTCAAACTCACAGATTCTGCCAACCCTGGAGGTCGCTGCTGGAAGCAGGAGGATTTTTTTTTTTTTTTTTTTTTTTTTTTTTTTTGCTTTTTCGAGACAGGGTTTCTCTGTGGCTTTGGAGCCTGTCCTGGAACTAGCTCTGTAGACCAGGCTGGTCTCGAACTCACAGAGATCCACCTGCCTCTGCCTCAATGTAAGGTCATGCTCAGCTACATAGAGGGTTGGAGGTCAGCAAAAAAAAATGTGGACCTTTAATCCCAGCTTTTGGGATGCAGAGGCAGGTGGATTTTAGTAAGTTTGAGGCCAGCCTGGTCTACCAAAGGAGTTTCAGGACAGCCAGGCTACACAAAGAAACCCTATCTAGGAAAAAAAAAAGGTGTATGTGTTCTGTATTTTGGATTTGTGTTTGGGGCTCCATTTCTGGTAGTAGTAATAATAATAAATAATAATCATAAATGCTTTATAACAGGTTATAGAAGTCTTATTTTTATAGTTGCATGTTAAGGTTACCAGAATTTTAAGTGTCAAAGCATAGACCCTGGCAATCCAAATAACCTAGGTTCGGTCACCTCTCCACTATATGGAGAGACAAACAGAATGAAAAGCAGAGAGAGGGTCCACCAGGGAACGAAATAAACAACATGGTTCATGGCCCGTATGTCCTTTTTTAGGTTATCGACATACAGTTCAGGCTAAAGCAGAGGGCAGGCAGACGGCATACCCAAGTATTCCTGGCCAAGGTGTGTCTCTGGCATCATTGGTCCACCCTGTCTTGGCGCCAATCTGTCTTGCAAGGTGGACTGACAGGCAGTCCAACTGTGAAACTTCTTCCTGGGACACAGGCTCTTCCTCTGGCTGGCCTCAGGCATCACAGCCCTAAAGGAAGATTCCTGGGAAATTCCAGTTCTTTGGGACCTATTGTCTCCATCTTCAGATAGCCAAAGGGAAGGGCTCAATCTCCCCTCAGATTGTCTTCCCTGCTTCCGGGTGGTTGTCCTACTCCAGCACCTTGGACCACAGATTCTTTCTCTCCTGCCTTAGAGCGTTTGAACTGCAGTTAAAAACAGCCCTGTGGTGAGCAGTCACAGGCTCAGGCATTTTCCTGTCACTGCAGGTGCACCTTGGGCAAAACCTCTTGTGACATAGCTTTGTGAAGAGTAAGTACATAGCATCGGTGGACTGGGGAGATGGCTCAGTGTGTAAGGGTACCTGCTCCAAACCTGACACCTGAGTTAGACCCCCAAGACCCCCAAAGCTCCATGGTAGAAGGAGAAAACCAACTCCCATGAATTATTCTACAGACACACACACACACACACACACACACACACACACACACACTGAACAAATGTTGTGGTGGGGGAACTTCCAGGCTAGGGCTATATCTCAGTTGTTAGTTTTTGTCTTGCATTTACGATTTAGTCCCTAGTATATACCTATAATCAGATTCGTAGCTCATACCTGCACCAGGAAGGTAGAAGCAGAAGGAGCTTGGTCAACTTAGGCTACGTGGTGAATTTGTAGGCTACGTTATATCCTGTCTCTAAAATAAAATAAAAATTCAAGATTACCCATCTCAAACTATTTTCTGAGCTTGAGCTTGTTGTCATCAACCAAAATAATGTATATAAAGTGTTGGTACAGACAGAGGATGGTGAGTTTAAGTTTGGCCAGACATAGATAGATAGATGATAGATAGATAGATAGATAGATAGATAGATAGATAGATAGATAGATGATAGATAGATAGATAGATAGATAGAAAGACAGATAGATGATAGATAGATAAGTAGATAGAGATAGATGATAGAGATGATGATGATAGATAGATAGATAGATAGATAGATAGATAGATAATAGACAGACAGATGATAGATAGATAGATAGACCTAGATAGATAGATGATAAATAGACCTAGACAGATGATAGATAGATAGATAGATAGATGATAGATAGATAGATAGATAGATAGATAGATAGACCTAGACAGATGATAGATAGATAGATAGATAGATAGATAGATAGATAGAAAGACAGACAGATGATAGATAGATAAGTAGATAGAGATAGATGATAGAGACGATGATGATAGATAGATAGATAGATAGATAGATAGATAGATAATAGACAGACAGATGATAGATAGATAGACCTAGATAGATAGATGATAAATAGACCTAGAGAGATGATAGATAGATAGATAGATAGATAGATAGATAGATAGATAGATAGATAGATAGATAGATAGATAGATAGACAGACAGACAGATAGGCAGACATAATATGGTTTGGTTTAGATCCTATCACATTTCACCTCACAAGCCTGTTGCTAGTGAAAATCTCCCTCCCTTGCCAATCAGAAGGCTGATGGAATTAGAAGTGAGCCCAGTCAAGGCTGAGCCAGATCCTGTCCTGGGACCTGCCTAGGATTGAGGACCCAATCTGTCTCTATTAGGAAATTCAAAGTTGTGCCTTCCCAGTTGCCTCTGACCAAACACCAACCAAAGTAGACTTAAGGGTTCAAGAGAAGCCAAATCCTGTCTCTCCTGGTATATATACCATTGTTATATACCAGTCTTAATAAACTTTCTCTCTTACCTCTACCTACCTGTCAGCTCTAAAACCCTTTGGGTTGGTGAGTTTGGAGAACAGTTTAGAGAGCTCAAGGAAACTATTTGCCTGTTTGCTTTTGTAAGGGGGGGGTACCATGAAAGGTGCGGATGAACAGCAGTTCTCAACCTGTGGGTCCCCTTTCACAGGGGTCACCTAAGGCCATTGGAAAACACAGATATTTACATTATTATTCTGACCTTTAGTTCAGGGGGAGCTGTGTAAAGGGTCACAGTGTCTGGAAGGCTGGGAACCACTGCCCGGATGGAAGGGTGTACCGAGTGAGGAACTCAGACACATTTTAAAGCCTCTCCCTCTCGGACTGCTGGGCCCTCTCAGAGACCCCACCCCAGAACCCCGCCTATTGGGTTTTCTGCGGGTTTTATTGTGTACTGTCAAAAACAAAATTACAATGAATTTAGTCACAGGCATAATTGACTTTAAGATTCCTGAATGGAGCAGTCTCTGTTTTCCTGAAAGGAATGAGAAACCCCCTCCCCCACCCTCCTGGGCCCTGCAGAGAACAGTGGGGTTTGTGAGGTGGGAACAAGGAAACAAGAACACCTGATTAACATCAGCTTCCACCAGGTCACTGTTCTGTGAGGGCCAAAGTGAGAGAAAGCACTTCCTTGTGGTGGAGACTGGAACCTCCAATTTTAAGGAAAAACTGGTCCATCAGGGAAACTGCTTCTTTAAAGTTTTAGTTCAGGTTAGGATGATTGGCTGTATTCTGGTTTGGTCCTAGAAGTCACTTTTGCTAAAAAGCAGTGACCCCTGACCTGAGCCTCCAGTGAGGAAGAGCAGGTGACAACCAGCGGCCTGCCTTTCACTCTCACCGTTGCCTTTACTTTTTTTTTTTTTTTTTTTTTTTTTTTTTTTTTTTGCTGAAGGCACAGAGATGATGAGTCACCCTCCTTAACCTTTCCTCCTGTGTCCCTTTGTATTCTAGAAACAGCAGAACCTCCCGACAGAGCACTCCTTTCCCCAGAAGAGGGCGGTTCTCTGTGAAGGTGAGGCTGCGGCTTAGAGAACTGCTCTGTCCCCTCCAGAGACAAGGACTTCCTCTACTCACCTGGGAGACAAAGATCAACAAGACCACACCTAGATCAGGGCTATAACTACACACCTCTCTGGGCTCTGGCTTTCCTCTGTTTAAACCTGAAGCTCTAGTGGCACCTTAAAGCAAGGTGGCTGGCCAAGCTAGTCCCTTCTCTCTGCTGTCTACCATTTCTTGTTTCTTTGATTGGCCTTGGGGGAGGGGAGCATTGGCTGAGCACAGCTTGGGAGGTGGGGTAGCAACCCAAGTACTGTTAACCTAAAACTCTGGGAACAGTTCGTTGGGTCCTAGCTCAGCCCATACAGTGACCTCTACTTGCTTAAGGAGGCATTAGTACCAGTTGTTAGGGTCAAATCCTGGAAGCCCTTAACAAGCAAGGCTCAGCTGTCTATCCCAGTAAGCAAGTAAGGAAACCGATAGTAGTGAAAGAGACATCAGGGAAAAAACAAAGAGATATAGCAAACTCCCCTCCTACCCCAAGCTCATCTTTAGGACCCTGACATCAGACGCATCATTAAGAGTCATTAGGTACGGTCCTGCCTGATACCGACAATCATTGCCTTAACTTCTGCTTCCCGGTCTATTAAACAAGTCAGTACTGACTGACATGTTTTTCCCATGGAAAAGATCACCCTATTGCTGACACCAGGGCACTAACTATCCTATTTGTTCTTACCCTTTGGGGAGTCCAAGGGTTTTTTGTTTTGTTTTTTTTTTTTTTGGTTTTTCGAGACAGGGTTTCTCTGTGGCTTTGGAGCCTGTCCTGGAACTAACTCTGTAGACCAGGCTGGTCTCGAACTCACAGACATCCGCCTGCCTCTGCCTCCCGAGTGCTGGGATTAAAGGTGTGCGCCACCATCGCCCGGCTTGTTTTGTTTTGTTTTAAGTTGTATGCCAGGAAATAAAGGCCAAATGTCTATTTCACAATGTCACACTAGAGAATTCTGGCTCACAGGCGTAGAAACACCCTCCTTCACTTCCTTATTTCCTGACCCAGCTCCTGCAAGGCCTGGCTGAACTTCCAGCCCCCATGCAGTAAAGATTTACTACCTGTTATTATTCACTGGTGCTGTCATGATTACTGATGACTTATAATAAAATAAATGGGGGGGGGAGGCAGGTGTGGAGCAATGGCTCAGCAGTTAAGAGTAATTCCAGCCCCAAAGACTGAAATTTTGGCCTCCACAGGTACTCCACACTCACACACACACACACACACACACACACACACACATGCGCGCGCACACACACACACTTTACAATGGGTTGGATATAGCTTTGTGGTAGAGTATTTGCCTAGCCAGCATAGGCAAAGCTCTGGATTGACCTCCAGCACTGAGGCAGAGGAGAGAATCATAACAGATAGTTACAGTGAGATGCACACATTATTTAGGTGACAGCTTGAAAGATTGTATTTCTGTCTCCATCTAGTCACAAGCCTTCCATGCTGGTGCTTGGTTGGGCAGGCATTGGTTGGAGACTGAGGTTCTCTGCATGGGTGCTCTCTTGCCAGCTACTCCCCCCCCCCCCCCCCCCCGTGACCTTCTGTTTTTCTTTGCAGTGCTAGGCTGGAATGGAATCTAGGCCTCATTCTCTTTAAGCAAATGCTCTACCACCGAGCTCTTAATTCTCACTGCCTTAGCTTTTCCAACGTAAGGATGAAAGAAGCATATTTGTACCAGACAGTAACAGTCCAGTCGAAACCAGGCCACATACATGACAGTGGCTTGTAAAATGATATTACTAAGTATAGAGCATATAAGTATATAAGTATATAGACATCCTTCTTCTGCCTTTTTTTCTAATTTTTTTGTTTTTTGAGACATGGTTTCTCTGTAGAGTCCTGGCTGTCCTGGAACTCACTCTGTAGACCAGGCTGGTCTCGAACTCACAGAGATCAGCCTGCCGTGCCTCCCAAGAACCGGGATTAAAGGCATGTGCCACTGTGCCTGGTTTATAATTCTTGCCACAGCTTGTTAATTAGAACTAAGTCACAGGTCAGGTCAGGCTGCTAAAGAGTCTAAGAAACAAAGACTTTGGTCTACAGTTACAGAAAGCTCAGTAAGGGCTCTGTGGAAGCCTGTTAGGGAAAGCTACTTCTCTGACCTGGGTGGAGACAGAACATTCTAAACTATCTGAAACAAAAGAGTTAATCCAGTTAGGCTGGTGAGTCATTTGGCTGAGAGACCACTCCTCAGGAAGATAGGAACATCCCACAGATAGGTAGACTCGCTTAAGTGATGCTTAAGAGATAGGAGGGAGAAAAAAAATAAAATCAGTTTTAGATTTTGTACTTTAAAAAGAGAGAGAGAGAGAAGAGAGAGAGAGAGAGAGAGAGAGAGAGAGAGAGAGAGAAGGGAGAATCCAGGAGTGGTTTGAGTTTGAGGCCTGCCTGGTCCACATAGCAAGTGCCTGGATAGCCAAGGCTATAGAGGGTCCCTGTCTCACAAAACCTGAGTGAGAGAGAGAGAGAGAGAGAGAGAGAGAGAGAGAGAGAGAGAGAGAGAGAGAGAGAGAGAGAGAGAGAGAGAGAACACAGAATGGGGAACTTTAATACTCAAACTCTATCTCCTAAAGCAGTATCTAGCAAGCCTCAAGCCTCTAACTGAACTGTAGGACAGCAGAATCTTTAACACCAGTTCAGATGTGGCTGTTGGAAGAAATTTCTAGAATCACATACAAATGCCACAGAGGACAACAGAGAATCCTTGGTAGAGGTAGAGCCGACACACTGGGCAATGGCCAGGGTGATGGGTACAAATCTAGCTGACAAGACATCTCAGCATTGCAGCTAACCAGGAGCTGCCTTTCCCCACCTTGCCTCCACTTTGCTCTCGAAGTATTCTTTGTAATGTGTTTCTGGGTCTGGGTCATCACTCTGTTTTTGGTGGGTAGAAGTGGGGAGAATAGGTACCTCATCTTTCAGAGGTCTTGTGAGGAGCCACAAATGAGGAGAAGGGCTCTCTTCCAGGAGTTCAATTTAGCATTGCAGTAGCTGGTTGGAACTTTGCGTTAGAGTTCTTGCCCCTGTGTGTGTATTCCATTCTTTCTCTAGGACATGACCACTGCCAAAAAACCCCAAAGTGACAACAGATATAAAGAACTTGTGTGTGTGCACGAGTGTGTGTATCTGTCTGTGTGTGTCTGTATAGCGTCCACATCCAGTGCCTTCCTCAATCACTCCTCACCTTTCTTTTTTGTATTTTAAAAAATATTTCTTTTTTGATCCTTTCATGGTTCATAAACATGATGATTGGGGTTTCACGCTAGTGCGTGATATGTGCTGCCCATTAAACCTTGTTACCACATGGGCACATTACCCGTCTGACGTGAAAAAAAAAATTTCTTTTTGGGGCTGGAGAGATGGCTCAGTGGTTAAGAGCACTGCCTACTCTTCCAAAGGTCCTGAGTTCAATTCCCAGCACCCACATGGTGGCTCACAGCCATCTGTAATGAGATCTGGTTCCCTCTTCTGTCATGCAGGCAGAACACTGTATACTTAATAAATTAATAAATCTTTAAAATAATATTTCTTTCCCTTATGTGTCTATGTGCATGCATGTTCACATGTGTCTGAACTGTAACACATGCCCCATAAGAGGGCAATGGATCCTTTGGAGTTGACGTTACAAGGCCTGCTTGTTAGTTACTTGTGCTGGGGGTTGATCTCCGGTCTTCATGAAAGCCAAGGAGACACTTACTCTTGACCAATGAACCATCTCTCCAGCCCCTTCACCTTCTTTTTCAAGACAGGATGTCTCACTAAATCTGGGGCTCACTGAACTAGACTGGCTGGCCAGAAAGTTGTAGGAACCCACCATTTCTGTCTTGAAGTTTTACATGAGTTTTTTTTTAAATATTTATTTATTATGCATACACTATTCTATCTGTGTGTGTATGCCTGCAGGCCAGAAAAGGGTATCAGACCTCACTACAGATGGTTGTGAGCCACCATGTGGTTGC
The DNA here is from genome assembly GCA_028537955.1 of Microtus californicus. NCBI lineage: Eukaryota > Metazoa > Chordata > Mammalia > Rodentia > Cricetidae > Microtus > Microtus californicus. Next base: position 32,232,170 of record JAQJZF010000027.1, read on the forward strand.
TGGGAATTGAACTCAGGACCTTTGGAAGAGCAGGCAATGCTCTTAACCACTGAGCCATCTCTCCAGCCCTTTACATGAGTTTTAGGGATCAAACGTGGCAACCAATTGAACCATCTCCCTGGCCTTCTTGTCTTGCAGACCCAGGGTGGTCACGTGACTATTTAAGCCAGTGGTGAGTGAAAATGACGTGGGTGACTTTCAAGGGATTTCTGTGAAGACAAATTTGCTTAACCTGGACTCTAATGTGGAGGTTGACCAACTTCTATTATGTGGCCTAAATACCAACCTAGAGGTGACAGCACAAGAGGAGAGAACTTTGGATTCAGCTTCACCGAAACACTGGAGAGAACAGAAGTTCCTACCTTTTTGGAGCCCTGTATTTTGTGTTTCTTTACCAATAGCCTACACAGCAAGACCGACTCTCAAAAAATAAGAGCTAGGGTTAAAGTTCAAAGGTGGCATAGTTCTTAGCCACGCCCCCAGTCGCCCTTGCCAAAGACAATGTGAAACCCTCTGTTCTCCACTGTAAATATCTGGGTATCTGTTTACTTGTGATCAGACATATTTTGTGGAGAAGATCCCCAGACTTTATCAAAGCTCAGCAAGTCAAAGGATGGGTCAACAGTGAGAGCCAGAATCAGTTCCTTCAGCCGATGCTGACATCCCCAGTGACTCTGAGCCTCAAATGCTAGATACTGGGACCTAGGCATGGGTAGGTGAGGCTACAGCCTTCTCCTGCCTGGAACAGCTTCTTTATCAGTGGGGCTGCCTGGTGCTTCTGCATGCGAGAGCAAGGGTGAGAACAGAGAGAACCGCATGCCACACCCAGCAGCTTCTCTGAACCATCAAGTTATTCTAAGGTCCAACTCCAAGAGCAGCGAGTGCTCAGAGAACGTCCTGGCTCCTCGCCGCCTTAGCAAGTCTCTTCCACAAGGTCCCAGCTTGCTGAGCAGGCAAACCACCATGGTGCTACACACCCTTTCCCTTATAACAGATACAAAGATCCCCGTGTTTCCTTATGATAAGCTAACTTCTGTTTCCTGAGTCCTTCTATCCTAGGGTGAGGGCAGTAATCATCTCTGGAAGAAGGAGGATCTGATGAAGGGAAATGCTGGTTCAGACAGGAAGAAGCCTGGGCCTTCTACCTAAGGCTGCTGAAGACAGGAGGAACAGAGGGCATACCAATTAGCCACTCCCACTTCTCTTTCTGGGTTGAGATTGAGATGAGGTCATGAAGCATGGTCAGGGCAGACAGTATCATTTCCCAAAGCCACCAGGCCCGGAAGCTCTCATAGGTCTGGAGAAGACACAGAGGACCTTGAGAACTGAAACCTTGTGGGTCCCAAGGAGACAAGGGGAAGAGACCTGACAGAAGGGACTTGGTCGGGCCTGCTGTGTGAGGGTGTGGCTGTGGCATTGTTCATACAAACTGAAGGTGCCAGACCGCAAGGCACTGACCAGTTCCACCCACAGGACAAGCAGCAGTCAAGCTGACATGCGGCAGTCACCTCTGAGACCAGAAATGGACAGGTGAGACCTGAGACACTATACCATCAAGCACTGCATTATCCCAGGCCTGACCAAGACGTAGTAAGTTCAGCCCTTCCTCCCGGAACAAGGGAGACATGGAGAGTAAATTGAAGGAACAGAGTACGGATTTATCTAAGGTAATTTACTCAACCAGATTAAGATATTAACTGGCCCTAATAGGAAGTAAACTATGAACGGGTCTAATGTTTGCCCTGAAATAAGCTTGAATTAATGGGTAGAAATGGAAATATTATAAAAGCAATCAAATCTAGGGCCTGGCGAGATGGCTCAATGGTTAAGAGCACTGGTTGCTCTGGTAGAGGACCTGGGTTCAGTTCCCAGGCCCACATGGCAGTCCAGAGCCATCTGTAACTCCAATCATGAAGTCTAGTGCCCCCTTGTGGCCTCTGAGAGCACAGGCGACACACATGGTACACTTACACACATGTAGGTCAATGCTTCATACATACACATAAAAACAATCTTTTGTTTTGTTTCTTTGAGACAGTGTCTCTTTATGTTGTTCCGGCTGTCCTGGAACTCACTATGCAGACCAGGCTGGCCTCAGACTTACAGAGATCCCTCTGCCTCTGTTTCCCGAGTACTGAGTACTGGGATTAAAGGTGTATGCCACTATCATCTGACTCAAAAAGATTTTTTAGAATTACAAACGTTTAGTTTAAATTACTCTATTGACTTATTTGCAATCCCTGAATCAATCAAAGCTCCATTCCCCGGAGCAGACAGAGAATGAGTGTTTTAATGAGTCGCTCAAGAGGTCAGCTTGATAGACAAAGAAGGAATTGGCGAACACAGAAACAAACCCCAAAGCGAGGGGTCACTTAAGTACTTCCTGTGCAGAAGGAAACAAAAGGCTTTACAGTTAGTCTTGTGGTAAAAATGAAGAAGACACCAACACCTCTATCTTATACGGAAGAAACTGAGCCAAAGGAGTCATTTGAGTTGCTACCGGTCGCAGAGATACCACGCAGATGGGAAACCTCACCAAGCCCTGTGTTAATGTCCTAAGTGTATCAGCTGTTTTCAAGGAGTTCCTGAAGATTTCTCCCCGGCCTCCCGAATATAATTATGTAACAGGGCCTAATTGTCTAGCAGAGTGTGTGAGGTGAGGTGTCACTCGAGTCCTGGCCACTCCTAGGAACTTCACCAAAGCTGTCCCCACAGTACCTCGGGGCTCTTCAACCTGGCCCGTCTCCCACCAGGATTATTCGGCACTGACAGCAGAGATCCCGACATCTACATGGGGCACAAAGTTAACTTAAAAAATGACAGCGCTGGTGTGTTAAAAGGAAGCATATGAGCTGAATTAAAAGACAGAACCACTGTTTAACTGTTGCTCTCGTAACGTGGAAGCTACTGTAGCTGTCTGGACAAGGGCTGGGGCCGGGGTAGTTGAAATACCATGACTTCCGGAATGTGAATGTTCACCTGCTGGGCCATAGCAGCGAGGCTGGCGAGGGCTCTCCAGCTGAAAGCCTCCATTATCCTGCAAGTCAGTGTACTCGCCGCCTGAATGAGCAAGTGGCTGACTGAGGCCTTGCGACAAAGGGTGACAGCCACAAGGCTGCCTCCAGGCTGCTCCCAGCTGGTTCTCATGGCTTGGCCACTGCATTGCTGCACAGCTCTTCAGAGGATTACGCCAATGAACGAGGGTTCTTTGTAGAAGCCCTGCCCCATTCAACCACCCTCAAAGCTCCTTCCAGTGGCTGGGCTAGCTGAGGCTCTGAGAACATGCTGGCGACTTCTGGATAAAGCAGGGAGCTACAGAGAAAGCTTTAGAGTAGGACACTCCACCCCCACATTATGTGCAGCCTCTCTCTGGTGGCTTAACTTTAAATATTTGACAGCAAAATTTACGTCCTTATAAGTACTTCATGTGCAGCTGAAGCCGACTCTGGCCCCCTCCCTCCCTCCTCCCTCTCCAAGCACTTTTAAAACATAAATTTGTTTATGATGGGGTGTCTGGGAGAGAAGTGTGCTTGGGCCACAGGCATCCGTGCGGAGATCAGAGGACTGTTTGCTGGAGCCATGTGGGTTCCAGGGATGGAGCACGAGCTGTCAGGCTTGAGGCAACTGACTTGGCCATCTCTGGCCACCTCAGAGCCTTAGAACATGTTTGTTTCCAAATGTCCTCCCAAAGTCCCTGTTCTTGCCCAGCCTGTCTCCTCAGCTCGGATGGGAGGAAAGAAAAACAACTAAGGGTGTTAAAAACATTGCAACTTGGAGAAGAGCTGAAACTGAACCAACAGAGGTTACTACTGTTCATCCTGGGGACTGAAAATGCCTACACTGGAGAGAATGCTACTGGTAGTTCCAGCTTGCAAACGCTTTCCTATTCCGTTTCTGCTGGGCGTGATAAGCCACGCCCCCTCCCCCCACCTTGAAGAGTTACCTTTGTTGGCCTACCCTCGATGAGGCTACTCTAATCACCACTACTGGGTGGTGACGCTTTGTTATGCGTTTGCCGCCTCTAGCTATCTGCTGCTTTCTATTGTCCATTTAGTTTTCCTTGCTAGTGCTTAATTTGAAAATGAAATACAGCTATCATGGACGGTTGTCCAGGCCACGCGGATAGAAGTCAGAGGGGTACCAGCCCTAAGTTAAACAAAAGTCAAGCAAGAAGAGGGCGATAATGAAACTGAGCATCCTCCATCCCTGCATCTCTACAGGTCTCTGGGGTTTTATTTATAATTGCCTGGTTCCATTCTCCTGGCTGTTGTCTTAGTAAAGAATTGTGCTAACAAGGATGATGCTCCTTGATAAGGCATTTTCTGAAGCTATCTACTGAGTTCCTGCTATGAAGGAAGGAAATTTTGTTCATATAGGCCAACAAGATATCCTGGTGCCTAAAAGGCACTTACCGCCAAGCCTGAAGACCCGGGTTCCATCCCCAGGCCTCATGGAGTAGGAAAGAACTGACTACTGACTCCAAGTTATTTTCTGACCCTCACATGTCCTGATAACCCCCACAAATGCACAGGTAAATAAATAAATATAATATGAAAAAAAAGAAAATTTAGTTCATATTCACTCAGCCCTTCTGCTAATACTTGTTCTTATTTCGAGTTTTGCTTGCATGTATAATTTTCAGTCAATGACTTTATATCTTATTAGGTCAGCTACTGTCAGTCAATGACTTTATATCTTATTAGGTCAGCTACTGAATTCCTGCTTTCTCCCTCCCCCATTTCTTTTCACTTTAAAATTTTCACTTTTGGGGCTGGAGAGATGGCTCAGAGGTTAAGAGCATTGGCTGTTCTTCCAAAGGTCCTGAGTTTAATTCCCAGCAACCACATGGTGGCACACAGCCACCTGTAATGAGATCTAGTGCCCTCTTCTGGACTGAAGGCACAATGCAGGCAGAACACTATATATAATAAATACATCTTTTAAAAAGTTCACTTTTGATTGGTGAATTATGATTGCATATGTTAATGGGGTACAATGTGATGTACTGATGGGTGTAAATAATAAGGAATGGTTAAAACAAACTAGTTAACATAGACATTTCCTTACTGTGCCGTATGTGTGTGGAGGATACCTGTCGTTTTTTCCTTAGCTGTACCACATTGCTGTTAATCAGGACCTAAAGTGTATTGCTCCTGTCTACTTGAAGGTGGTACTGTTGGGGTTCAGAACCAGATGACACCCCCAAATGTCTCTTTGAACATCAAACAGAGCACCTGAGAAAACAAAAACATCAAACAAAGCAGAGAAGGGCTTTCTCGGAGGTTCTGATACATGTCCGAATGATGAATCGATGCACGTGGCTGGAGGAATGACCAGCACCTGTGCCCTGCCAGAGTACAGTGAGCTTTGACCCAGGCTGTGGTCCATTGCTCAGACTCGTTCATCTCCCCTAAAGGTCACGTCCTCCTCATCCTCTAAGCTTGCATATTCTTCCTCCTCTGCCCTGCAAGCAAGCCTCTGCCTGTTGCTGCGCATCTTGGTTAATTCTCTATCACCATGACAAAACACCATGGCCGAGTCAATTTATGACAGAAAACATTTAACCTGTGGCTTACAGATTCAAAGATGAGCACATGCCCATCATGATGGGGAGCATGGCAGCGAGCAGACAAGCATAGTACTGGAGCAGTAGCTGAGAGCTTCCATCAGGAGACACAAACCAGAAGGCAGAGAGAGAGAGAGAGAGAGAGAGAGAGAGAGAGAGAGAGAGAAGAAAACTTTCTGCACTGCATAAGCCTCTTCACCTGCGTGGCAATGCAAATCAAACCAAATCAAACCGAATTAGAAAAAGCCCAGGTTTAATGAATAAAATGCTCCAAGATGATTTTCCAGGCCCCCAAAGAGGAGGCAGGAAAGGAAGATCAGGAAACCAAGTCTGTTTTCCAGGGTGCAGCTTAAACACCCTGTGGGAGTGGTCTTGAACATTTTGGGGGGAGCGGTCACTATTTTGTGGGCTTTCTAAGATGCAACAGGGTTTGGAGAGAGAGGGGGTGGGGGCTTGGGGTGTTCCCGACCCTGGTTATATGGATGCCAGGGCTGGAGTGAAGCTTCCACCTGAACAAGGGGGAGAGGGAAAGAGAAAGAGGAGAGAAACTGGGAATGGCATAGGCTTTTGAAACTTCAAAGCCCGCCCCCACCCATCCCCCCACAGCCTGCTGACATGCCTCCTCCAAGTCCTGGCTTTCTAATCCTCACCAAGCAGTTCCAACTAGGGACCCAGCACTTGCGTGTATGGGGACTGCTATTCAAACACTACACTGGGGAACTGGGTACTTGGTCAGGGAGACTGTTTGCCTTCCCTCCCGATGACCCGCCTACTGTTCATTTACCTTAGCAGGCTTGTGTGATTTTCTGGCCTTCCTTTCAGGTCTCCTCCCTGGGGGTATGTGGGGGGGGGGATGGAAAATCATCTGGGAGCATTTTATCCATTAAATCTGGGCTTTTTCTAATTTGGTTTGAGGGCAAGAAATTGGGGCAAAGGGTGTTTGTGGTGGGTCTAGGAGCAGTTAAGTGAAGGAGATGGGGCGAATATGACCCAAATACATTGTATGAAATTCTCAAAGAATTAATAAAAATTATATATATATAATATATGGATATATGCCCTTTACAAAATAAAAAACAACCCAAATTGTGCTACCTGAGTACTCACAGATATGGAGCCATCTTCTGGAGCATGGTCAACCTACCAGGAGCCACACCCTTATAGAAAACTGGTTCCTTGTCTAAAGAAACCATCGCCTGGACTGCCAACAGCTCCTCTGTTAGGGGTGGGCCCACAGGCCCCACCTTCCTCCTCGGTAGAATGATGATTGGCTTGGTCTAGTGCTGGTCTTGTGCCGCCACAGCTACTGTGAGTTGCTGAGTGTAGTGGCCTGTCATGTTCAGAGGGCACAGTTCCACTCTTGTCTTCCATGACCTCTCCACCCTTACAACCTTCCTGTCCCCTCTTCTACACTGGTCCCTGAGGCTTTGGTGGGTTGTGGATACAGATGTTACATTTGTAGCTGATTGTACCACTGACACTTTCTGCACTTTGAGTAGCTGTGGGTTTCTGGATTAACCACCATCCACTGCACAAAGAAACCTCTGGTGGGGACTGAGAGCCATGCTAATCTGTGGGTATAGGGATAGTCATAGTAGTTTGGTACTATGTCCATTTAGAAAAGCAATAGTAGTAAGCTTACCCCTGGGGCCTGTGAGTAGCCTGTTTTTTTAAACTTAAGTGTGCAACAGAATGACCTGGAAGATTATCAAAAATGTGGGTGTCTAGACTATATAGTCAGGCATTCTAACTTGGTAAATCTGGGTGTGCCAGCAGCACCCAGGTGATGCGGACTGCAGACACTGCCAGAGGAGGAACCTTGTTGAGAACCACTAACCTAAGTGAAGCTTGGCCATTTCTGCAATTTGGATATGGTACTGACTAATAATAATATATGACCAAACATATTAATATTATATGTCATATTAATATTAGCATCTTAATATAACATTTAATATATCAATACATTAACATATAATCTATATTAATATAATAATAATGACTGAAAATAATTAGAATTTCAAACTAGGAAACCACGTAAAGATATTTCTTGATGGGAAGGATTTGGGTCCTGGGTTCCTTCAACTTAGGTCTCTGAGTTACTGATACTGATCTATCCCACCAGACCCTCATGCTTCCAAGAGGGAGAAAGCAAGACAACAGAAAGCACAAACATTTTTTTTTAAAAAATATTTATTTCTTTATTATGTGTACAGCATTCCTTCCATGTGTGCCTGCAGGCCAGAAGAGGGCACCAGATCTCACCACAGATGGTTGTGAGCCACCATGTGGTTGCTGGGAATTGAACTCAGGACCTCTGGAAGAGCAGTCAGTGCTCTTAACCACTGAGCCATCTCTCTAGCCCTGAGCACAAACATTTTAAAGGATCAGTCTACAATTTGCTTACCAACTTTCCAATCACAGTCTATTGGCTAGAATTTGGTCATGTAAAGATGAAGTGCAGGGGAAACTGTGAAAGGATGCTTCTATCCTGCTGGCTGTGGTCCAGGTATAATCAAGGAAGTTTTACCATGGCACAGCAGAGAGCGATGATGAAGTGGAGCAATGACCCACATCCGTGCAACTCCAGTCTCCTTTCTAGCAATGCTTTAGACACAGCAAGGACTCAAGGTCAGTTAGGATAGGACGTCTGCTGGGGGATTTTGGGAAGGTTTCCAGAATGGTGTTGTCTTCATTAGGTTTGTATTGCTCTGAAGAGACACCATGACCATGAGAACTCTTATAAATCCAATCGTTTTCTTGAAGGGGCTCAGTTACAGTTTCAGAGGTTCAGTCCATTATCTTCACAGTGGGGAGTGTGACAGCATGTGGGCAGCTGGAGCTGAGAGTCCCGGAGGCAACAGGAAGTCAACTGACTCACTGGGTGATATCCTGTGCATAGGAAACCTCAAAGTCTGCCCCCACCCCCACAGTGGTACACTTCCTCTAACAAGGCCATATCCACTCCAACAAAATCACATTCCCTAGTAGTCCCATTCCCTATGAGCTTATGGAAACCAAATACATTCAAACTACCACATTCTACTCCCTGGCCCCCATAAAGCTTAACAATATCATAATGCAAAATGCATTTAGTTCAACTTCAAAAATTCCCATAGTCTACCACAGTCTCAGCAATGTTTAAAAGTCCGAAGTTCAAAGTCTCTTCTGAGATTCATGTAATCTCTTAACTATAATCCCCCGTAAAAGTCAAATTGAAAAGCAGATCACACACTTCCAGCATATAAGGGCACAGGGTACACATTACTATTCCAAAATGTAGAAGAGTGAGGAAATACTTGGGCCAAAGCAAGACCAAAAGCCAGCTGGGCAAACTCCACATTCTGCATAGAAACACTCTTCAGCTCTCTAATGCTGTTCAGCTTTGTTGATGGCAACATACTTCTTTCCCTTGGACTGGTTCCACTCCCAAGGCTACCTCTCTTTGGCAGATATCCCTTGACTCTGGCATCTCTAGCATCTTGGAGTCTCCAAGGAAATCTATGCTTCACTTCACAGCTTCACTCAATGGTCTCTCTTTTAGACCTCCATTCAGGGCCACCCCTGACACATGCCTGGCCTCAGCAGCTTTCCTTAGGCACAGAGGCAACTTCCATACCCATTTCTTTTCTTTTTTTTTTTTTTTAAGATTTATTTATTTATTATGTACACCGTGTTCAGCCTCCATGCCTGCAGGCCAGAAGAGGGCACCAGATCTCATTACAGATGGTTGCGAGCCATCATGTGGTTGCTGGGAATTGAACTCAGAACCTCTGGAAGAGCAGTCAGTGCTCTTAATCTCTGAGCCATCTCTCCAGCCCCATACCTGTTTCTTTTATCCTTAACTCTAAAGCCAGAAAGAACCACATGGCTAAAGCTGCAAAGTTCTGCTGTTTGCTGGGGGCTGGAACGTGGCCCCTTTGTTCAATTACACCTTCACCGGCTTTCTGCTTTTTTTCTGCCTTCATTGCCTAAGCGTGGCTGTTGTTGAACTTGCTCTGTAGACCAGCCTGGCCTCAAACTCAGATCTCTACCAGCCTCTGCCTCCTGAGTGCTGGAATTAAAGGTGTACTCCATCTTAGCTTTCCTTTATTTCCTTTTCAATATAAAATCTTCGCTAGAGTTACTACCAAAAATCACATGACAGAGTCTATATTAGGCTGTTTTGAGATTTCTTCTGCCAATGGAATTAATCTAAAATTCTTCACTTTATTCTTGGGTAAACTTTTTAGACAAGGGCAAAAGCAGGTCACCAAAAATATCTCAAGAACAATCTCTAGGCAACATACTAAAATCATTCTCCTCTGAAATCTCTTGATGTCGTTCCCCCACAGTTCCTCAAATCCCATTCAGCACCACTGTCTTCCATGCTCCTACTAGTATGTCCATTAAGTAGTGCTTAAAGTGTTCCACTGCTTCTTAATCTCAACTCCCAAAGTCCATATTACTACAAACAAAAGCATGGTCAGGTCTATCACAGCAATATCCCAGTCCCTGATAACAGGGTGGTGCATAGTGACATGCAGGCAGAGAGTCCTACATCTTGACTCAGAAGCAACAGGAAGTCGACTGAATCACTGGGCAGTATCTTGAGCAAGGAAACTTCAAAGTCTGCCCCCAGAGCGACACATTTCCTCAAGGAGGCCACTCCTACTCCAACAAAGTCACACCTCCCACTGGTGCCACCCTCCATGAGCTTATGGGGAACAAATTACACTCAAACTACCACAGGGGTCCTCTTCGGGATCCTGTCGTGTTAGAGATAAACACTGAAAGAACAGTGGAAAACTAGCTATGTTGGGGAAAGCTAGTCTTTGAATAGATGAGACCGAGACAGAAGAAGACTTAAGCGTTTGATGACCGGGCACAACCACTTCGCTACCCTGTCAGCTGAAGCCTCCCTGCCCATAGAGGCTTAATATTAATATCGCACATTTCCTAATACTTACCAGAAAGTTCAGATAACTGATGGTTCCTCCCACATCTTTCAAAATTGTCCTTTGCCCCTTTGGTTGTACTCTTAATTTTTTTTCACTAGCATTTTAATAGGGTCACAGGAGAATAATCACTAAATACAATACCTTCTGAGTTCTGGGATTAAAGGTGCACCCAATTCATGCTTGGCTTCTTTTAAGACAGGGTCTCACACTGTGGTCCAGGTTGGCCTACTACTCACTGTACAACCCAGACTGATCTCAAACTCTGCAGGCAATCCCCCTGTCTCAGTTCTCTAAGTGCTGAGCTTACAGGTGTGCGCTTCTAAGCTTAGCTACTAAATAAACGTCATTTCTCCACTTTGAACTTTCAGCTTATCCTCTTTTAATACCCACTATAATCCAGATCTTAAAAAATTATTAAAAGAAAGTTAACAAGGCTTAGTGGTATACCCCTTTAATTCTAGCACTCAGGAGGCAGAGACAAGTGGTTCTCTGTGAATTCAAGGCTAGCCTGGTCTATAGAGTGAGTTTCAGGATAGCCAGAGCAACACAGAGAAACCCTGTCATCAAAAACAAAAAGCAAACAACAAACAAACCCAAAAAGAACAACAAAAAGAGCTGAGGTTTAAAGGATGCAAGTAATGTGTGTATGTGTGTTATGTGTATATGTGTGTATGTGTGTGTGTCTGTGTGTGTATCTGTGTATGTGTGTGTATGTATCTGTGTATGTGTGTGTATTGTGTGTATGTGTGTTTGTGTGTGTACGTGTGTGGTGTGTGTATGTGTGTGGTGTGTGTATGTGTGTGGTGTGTGTATGTGTGTGGTGTGTGTCTCTGTGAGTGCGTGTATGTGTGTGTTTGTATGTGTGCATGTGTGTTGTGTGTGCGTGTGTTGTATGTGTAGTGTGTGTGCGTGCGTGTGTGTTGTGTGTGTGTGTGCATGTGTGTGGTGTGTGTATGTGTGTGGTGTGTGTCTCTGTGTGTGTGTGAGTGCGTGTATGTGTGTTGTGTGTATGTGTGTGTTTGTATGTGTGCGTGTGTGTTGTGTGTGTGTGTGTGTATGTGTGTGTGTGTTTGAATCCAGGGCCTCATACAGTAAGTGCTTTGCCACCAAGCTCCACATCGACCCACCATTAATATTCCTTAGGAACCTGCTATCTGCCTAATATCTTTCCTATATTTATAAATTCTCTCCTCTCTACAAACACGCCACTCATCATCGTAAGCAAACTGTTTAAAAAGGAAGTTCAAGGTTGTCCTTGGCAACATAGTGAGGTTGAGGGTAGCCTGGGCTATATGAGATTCTGTCTCAAATAATTAAAAACGTATCCTATAGGAACAAAACAGAATGTGAAAGGGACTTCAAGGGACATCATGCAGCATCGTGGGTGCTGGAATTTTAAAAAGCGGCACGTGAGAGAAAGACATGCAACAAAGCTCAGGTGGAGAGGGGGAAAGTGAATGGGAAAAGGGGAGATGGCAGAGGGGAGACTGGCTTCTGGGGACAGGAGCGGCAGAAGAGAAGAGAAGAGAAGAGGAGAGGAGAGGAGAGGAGAGGAGAGGAGAGGAGAGGAGAGGAGAGGAGAGGAGAGGAGAGGAGAGGAGAAGAGAAGAGAAGAGAAGAGAAGAGAAGAGAAGAGAAGAGAAGAGAAGAGAAGAGAAGAAGAGAAGAGAAGAGAAGAGAAGAGAGAGGCAGACAGAGAGACAGGCAGAGACAGAGAAAGGAAGGAAGAGATGGGAGGTGGGCTACGTCCCCTCCCCTCCTCTCCCCAGACAGAGTTTCTCTGTGTAACAGCGGTCCTGGAGCTTGCTTTGTTGACCAGGCTGGCCTTGAACTCAGAGATCCATCTGCCCATCTGCCTCTGCCTTCCAAGTGCTGGGATTAAAGGCTCGCTACCCCCTGCAGTTGAGGTCATACCCTGTCAGGACCCTAAGGCCAGCACAGGTGCCTGAAGACTAACAATGGGGTAAAGCAGATCTTTCTAGAATGTAAAGGTCCTTGCAAAGCAATTCCCTTTTCTTAGAAGCTGAATCAAATCTGTGACTCAGGTGGGCGCGGGGCTCCTTCGGGGTCAGTTTTCACCACTGTTACTTAATGCTTACTGTGTTGGTACCCCAGAGTTGCTGCAGGAACTCTTTGGGACGCAGCGTTATTTTTTTTTTAAATATTTATTTATTTATTATGTATACAATATTCTGTCTGTGTGTCTGCCTGCAGGCCAGAAGAGGGCACCAGACCCCATTACAGATGGTTGTGAGCCACCATGTGGTTGCTGGGAATTGAACTCAGGACCTCTGGAAGAGCAGGCAGTGCTCTTAACCGCTGAGCCATCTCTCCAGCCCACGCAGCGTTATTTAAAAGGCACTGGGGTCTGAGGTCCTTTACTAGACAGATTGCATCAACTATATACACAGACGTTCATATTTGCTAATAACGATGGCTATTTGGGGGGTGGTTCAGACCCCCCATTCCTTTCTTTATAAAAATGTGTGGCAACAGCAGCTAAGCTCTCCCAGTCGAAACCGGATCTGTGTGGCTATTGCAGAGGTTCCGTTCAGCTGTCTGAAATCACCAGACACACGGTTGCATCTGTAGTCGGTGCACATTTACATGTGGCTCGCATCAATGATTTCTCCTAGTTGTACTTCTTCTGTGGTTTCATTTCCCTCCATGGCCTGTCAGTCATCTCCACGCCTTCCACAGACGCATGAGAGTGGGAGCTGATGGTGGGCTCTGGATAGCCACAGCATGAGTCTTCTGGCTGGCAGGACATGCCGTGTGTGTGTGTGTGTGTGTGTGTGTGTGTGTGTGTGTGTATGTATGAGGGGGGTATTTTGCTTGCATGTCTATGTACTACACAAGCGCAGTGACTGTGGAGGCCAGAGGGTGTCAGATGTCAGATCCCTCAGAACTGGAGTTCCAGATGGTTTTTAGACATGTGGGTGCTGGGTAATGAATTTGGGTCCTCTGTAAGAGCAGCCAGTGCTTTTAAGTGAAGGACCATTTCCCCAGGCCAGAATTCATGCTTTTAAGAAAAGTTATACGAACCCTCCCAACCCCCAGCTTTCAAAGGTGTGTGTGCATATGTATGACTGAAACACCGCCTATGCCCATTAAAGCCCTGTGAACTCCAGCCATGCATGTCGGCAGGGAATCGAGCCTCCCCAACCACCCCAGCCCCCTAGATCAGAGAACATCACTTCTTCCCACATGTTGTATCTACTTCCTCCAGGCCCACATCGAGAGGCTTTGCTGATGCTTCCTTCTGGTTGTTTCATAACTGTCTTGTGGCCTGCTTTACCTCTCTCACTTAGTGTGAAGCCCTTTATCTTATTTCTCAAACAGAGGAACGCAAGGCTTTCATGTTTAACAGATGTTATTGAGGTTTGAAATGAACACATGTTACTATTCTGAAGAAAACAAAAACTGAGACTGGTTCCATCATATCCCTTCATTTAAAGTCCCATCAGACATGTTTTCTGCCTACTCTTATTCAACCCCTGTGCTGCTGGAGCTCTAACCCTAAATCTTAACCCTTACTCCAAACCTTAACCCTAACTCCTAATGCCTAACCCTAATCCCTAACCCTATCCCCTAACCCTAACCCCTAAACCCTAGCCCTAACCCCTAATCCTAACCCTAACCCTAACCCCTAACCCTAACCCCTAACAGTAACCCCTAACCCCTAACCCTTTCAACTGCTTCACTTCTCCTGTCATCAGGTAGAGGAAGTAGAAATCCAACAGCTAGAACAAACCAAATCTGTTTAAAACAAAGACACTTCCACATAACCGGAGGCCAGACTACTAACAAGATGGCATTTACCATTTCTGGGGGATAGATGTGTCTTTCAGTCCTGCTTAAGAACAACACACTGCGGGGCTGAAGAGATGGCTCAGTGTTTGAGAGCATTTGCTGCTCTTGCAGAAGACCAAGGTTCAGTTTCCATATTGATGTATGTGGTGGTGCACAACCATCTGTAAACTCCAGTTCCAGGGGATCTGATGCCCTCTTCTGGCCTCTGAGGGCACCCAGCACTCACGTTGTTCACATAGACTCATACAGGCAAAATATTCACACTCATTAAAACAAGTAAATTTTAAAAAGACCTCACTGAACTAAGTACAAATTTCTCCTGAGCTCCTACCTCCTAGTACGGGCACAGCTCCAGATTTAAATAAGCACTTACAAATTATTCCTGATGCTAAAACATTCAGCCATATTTGTTTCTTAGTTATTTATGGCCACACTGGTTATATGAGAGATCTCAAAGAATAAGGGCTTTCCCTGGCCTCTTCCCCTGATTCTGATCCTATTTTTGTGGTGGGTTGACAATGAAATCGTGGACAAGTCACCTGACCTCTTAGAACTATTTCACACATAGAAGAAGGAGAATGTTATCAGCCTCCACAATTTAATGAAAAGTAAATGAAAGAATTTTTAATGAAGACGTAAGGACTATGGTGTAGCTTTAGTGGAACAATATATGCTTGGCATGACCTTGGTGTGCACAAGGCCCTGGGTTAGTATAGAAAGAAAAAAGAGAAAAAGGGAGAACAAAATACCTTAAAAACTCTGTGTAAAGGCTAGAGAGATGGCTCAGTGGTTAAGAGTACTTGTGACTTAGTTAGGTCTTAGGGTTTCAGTTGCTATGAAGAGACACCATGACCCCAGTTGCTCTTATAAAGGAAAACATTCAACTGGTGTGGCTTACATTTTCAGAGGTTTAGTCCATTATTATCATGGTGCAACACGATGGTGTGCAGGCAGACATGGTGCTGGAGAAGTTGTAAGTGACAGGAAGTAGTCTGAGCCACTGGGCATGGCTTGAGCATATATAAGACCTCAAAACCCGCCTCCACAGCAACATACTTCCTCCAACAAGACCACACCCACTCCAACAAGGCCACACCTCCTAGTAGTGTATTGGTTTTTTTTTTTTCTGGAGAAATAAAGTCAAGAGGACATAAAGTTATAATTGAGGCTTGTAGGGCCTTGATTCTAGGACACACATACCCTCATCCAAACCTGAAGATGCCCAAAACAAAATGACTTAATATTTATGTATTTCCTGTGTGGTTCTGTATACTTTAGGTCACTTCTGTGTATATATGTTGTAATATACATACTAGTAGATGCTATATAAATGGTCCTAACTACATAGTACATAATATAATGTAACATTATTTTAATGTTTTTAAAAGATTGTTATTTTTATTTTATGCATATATATGTATTTGTGTGCATGCCTGGTGTCCACAGAGGCCAGAAAAGGGCAGTGGCTTCCCTGGAACTGGAGTGACAAATGGTTGGGAGCTGCCATGTGGGTGCCGGGAAACAAACCAAGGTCCTCTGTGAGAGCACCCAGTGCTCTTAACCACTGAGCCATCAGTTCTCAATCTGTGGGTCCCAACCCTTAGAAGGGGTAACATCGGATATTTACATTATAATTTATAAAAGTATAGTAATGAGCTGTAGGCTGCGTTCCTGCCCGGCTCCTGGCTGCCTGGCTAGCTTATGCCCCAAAATAACAACACACAAATTGTATTCTTTTAAACACTGTCTGGCCCATTAGTTTCAGCCTCTTATCGGCTAATTCTTACATCTTGATTAACCCATTTCTAACCATCTGTGTAGCACCACGAGGTGGTGGCTTACCGGGAAAGATTCAGCATGTCTGACCTGGCGGCTGGCTCCATGGCGTTTTTCTCACTTCCCTTCTTCCCAGCATTCTGTTCTGTCTACTCCACCTATCTATGTTCTGACCTATCAAAAAGCCAAGGCAGTTTCCTTATTAACCAATGAGAGTAACACATAGACAGATGACCCTCCTCCATCATTTCCCCTTTTTCTGTTTAAACAAAAAAAGAAAGGCTTTAACTTTAACATAGTAAAATTACATATAACAAAACAGTTATCAAGCAAGAATTACAGTTACAATATTTATATCTATTTTACCTTTTATCATAACTAAGGAAAACTATAACTAACCATTCTTCAACTCCATCAAAGACTCCAGAAGGATATAATACTACCTAAGTAAACAAGAAATAAGAAACTTACAAAACTCTAGAAATGACAGAGACATCTCGCTGCCTGGACAGTCACCCAAAGTTCCTCTGTACCGTTGGGGCATCCATCTTCAGCCTACAGGCCCATAGTATCCAGAGACATTTCCATGAAGCAGGAAATTTCAAAGGCAGTTCAGTCACTATCTGCTGTGTCCTGAAGAATGTCTCACAGACTCTTTCATGAATCAAGAACCCTGAAAGACCATCTCACCTTTAGGCAAGTTCAGCAGTCCTCTCTCTGCAGGTTCTTTGTGTCCAGTTCATGCATCAGTCCAGGCAAGAGCAGTTTCTTGCCCAAATGGCTATCAAATTCCATAAGGAGCCTCTTCAATGCCCATCTTCCTCTTGAAGAAGCTTGGTGCTGCCAGGAGCAGATGTGTCTTATTGTCATGAAAAGCCCTAAGTTATTAAAACATTAAATGCCATATTCTGTAGTAACCATGAAAATAATTTTGCAGTTGGGGTCACTACAACACAAGGAGCTGTATTAAAGGGTGGCAGCACTAGGGAGGCTAAGAAGCACTGCTCTAGGCTGTGTGACACTATTTCTTTTAGTAAGTTTGCTGTTGGTTTTTGGAGGGAGAGTGGAACTTGAGCTTGTCATGCAGTCAAGCCAGCCTCAAACTCATCATCTCTTGCCTTAGCCCCTGAACACAGGACAAAATGAATAGGTAACAAATGACTTCAAATACTTTAAAAAAATACATTATTATTACCTTAAGTATGTGTTTGTGTCTGTGTATATGAGTGCAGGTGCCCCAGAGACCAGAGGAGTCAGATCCCCCTGGACCTGGAGTCACATGATCTGAGTGCTGAGAATTGAGCTCAGGTCCTCTGGAAGAGCAGTCAGTGTTCTTCAGCAATGAGCCATCTCTCCAGTCCCCTAGATTACTCTTAAACCAACAGCTGATGAGTTGAATGCAAGGGTGGTAATGATGGCTAATTGAATTACAGCTGCCCAGGAGATTGGTGAGGCACACCTTTGGGTATCTTCAGAGGTGTTTCCAGAGTGATGATGGACTGACAGTGGGGAGGCTCCTCAGCGTGAGCAATACCATTCTATGTGGGGTCGCTGGATGGAATAAAAAGGGTGATAGAGGAAGGGATCAGAGAGGGCAGGCAAGATGGCTCTGTGGTGAGGGTGCTTGCCTGACATCCTGAATTCTGCCCCAGAACCAGCATGGTGGAAGGAGAGAACTGACCCCAACAAGTTATCCTCTTACAAACTGTGCATCGCAGAGAAGTGGGAACAAAGTGAGGGAGGGCAGAACAGAGCCAGAGATGTTAATCCGATCTGAGGGCCCAAGGAACTGAGGCCTCCACTCTAGTAATCTCAAAAACAAAACAAAATAGTGGCGTGTGACAGAAAGACATCATGAGACAGAGACAAGGTGGAGAGGTTTTTTTTTACTGGTGGACAGTGAATGGGGAAAGGAGGTGGTGAGAGGCGCCTCTGGGGACAGGAGAGTTAGAAGAGGAGAGATGGAGGGGGTGGGGGGGATGGTGGAGGGGTGGAGGCAGAGAAGGAGGGAGAGAGAGAGAGAGAGAGAGAGAGAGAGAAGGAGACGAAAGGAGAGGGAGGGAGGGAGGGAGGGAGGGAGACAGAGAAAGAGAGCGAGAGAATGAGAGCGAGAGAATGAGAGCGAGAGAATGAGAGCGAGAGAGAGAGAGAGAGAGAGAGAGAGAGAGAGAGAGAGAGAGAGAGAGCACGAGCTGGGCAAGGCCCACCTTCTAAAAGGGAACCTAGTGACTGTACACAGGAGGTCTTAGGTCTTAGTGGCTGCAGCTGAGGACCTATCCTGAAAGCAAAGGAGGCAAATTCTCTTCACCCCTTTTGTTGCAGTCAGGCCCGAAAATAACCCTACTGATCCCGACGGCCCTGGAGAGAGCAATCTGCTTCACCACCTGCACTGTTGAAATGCTAATCTCGCCAGAAGCACCTGTCACACTACTCTGGGCACCCTGTGGTACTGGGGATGTGCGAGCACTACAGTTGGTGCATTTGTGTGCAAACTGGAGCTTCAGGACCTGGGAACACTCACCTCTCCTTACTTTATCACACTGGGCACTAGCAGTGATGACTTTGGTCAAAAGAGTTAATGGGGGGCTGGAGAGATGGCTCAGTGGTTAAGAGCATTGCCTGCTCTTCCAAAGGTCCTGAGTTCAATTTCCAGCAACCACATGGTGGCTCACAACCATCTGTAATGAGGTCTGGCGCCCTCTTCTGGCCTTCAAGCATACTCACAGACAGAATATTGTATATATAATAAATAAATATTTAAAAAAAAAAGAGTTAATGGTTCTGTGCCCCTTTCCTCCTTTGTAAAATGAGCGTGCAACAATGTTCCTGTGGTGGTGCTCCCTTGAGGGTTAAATAAGCGATTTTAGGTAAAGCCCTTGGAGGTGCAAATGGCACAGCATTTACAAATGTTAATCCGCTGTGCCTGGAGAGTCCCAGGACGCAGCTGGGGAGAATTACCCTGGCTGTGAGTGACTACAGCTCTGAAGACACACATTTTAGTGCTTCCCAGCTAGGGAACCTAGGGCTCGCCCCATGGCCTTACTGTTTCCAGAGAAGTTCATGCTTGTTGGTCATGGTCGCACTTCTATACAACACCCAGGTTTTTGTGAGTGTTTTAAGATTGACTTTTATTTATTTTTGTGTCTATGTGTCTGTGTGTCTGCTTGTGAGTGCAGCTGCCTGGATGTCTTAGTTAGGGATTCTACTGGGGTAAAGGAACACCATGACCATGACAATTCTGTCTGTCATTTTGTGCTTTTTGTTTTTTCAAAACAGTAGCCTTGGCTGTCCTGGAACTCGCTCTGTAGGCCAGGCTCTCCAACACCTCACAGAGATCTGCCTGCCTTTGCTTCCTGAATGCTGGGATTAAAAGCGGGCACCACCACTGCCCATAGCAACTATTTATTTGTTTGTTTGTTTGTTTGTTTATTATGTATACAATATTCTGTCTGTGTCTATGCCTGCATGCCAGAAGAGGGCACCAAACCCCATTACAGATGGTTGCGAGCCACCATGTGGTTACTGGGAATTGAACTCAGGACCTTTGGTAGAGCAGGCAATGCTCTTAACCTCTGAGCCATCTCTCCAGCTCCCCCTCCCCCCCACCATGGCAACTCTTATAAAGGATAACATTTAATTGGGGCTGGCTTACAGTTTAAGAGGTTCAGTCCATTGTCATCATGGCGGGAAGTATGGCAGCAAGCAGGCAGATGTGGTACTGGAGAAGGAGCTGAGTTGTACATCTGTAGGCAGCAGGAAGTGCATGCCACACTGGGCATAGCTTGAGTATCTGAGACCTTAAAGCCTGCCTCCCAGTGGGACACTTCCTCCAACAAGGCCACACCTCCTAGCAGCCACTCACTATAGGCCAAACATGAGAGCCTTTTCTACTTAAACTACCATACCAAGAAAGCCAGAAGAGGGTCTCTGACTCCCTTGGAGCCAGGGTTACTTTGGGTTATGGGCTCCCTGTTGTGGGTGCTGGGATTTGAACTCAAGACTTTTGCAAGAGCAGTATACATTCTTACTCACTGAGCCATCTCTCCAGCCAAACATCTTTGGTTTTGTTTACATTTCTCTCCTTTGTTTCTACATTTCAGGCCACCAGTGTGGCTCTCTTTGGAGTTCCCCTTGCCTTCACTAGACAGGTAACTATTCTATAAACAGTGATATCATTGAACAGTCATACAGTGTGTGTGTGTGTGTGTGTGTGCATTTATTGGATTACACGAAGTTTGTGATCCAACTTCCACCCCCACCCCATCCCAACACAGCTTTCTCCCTGACTCCATCTAACCAGTGTGTGTTTATGGAATTTATTTCCTCCTAATCCACAAAAACCTTCCCGCAAACATCGAAACACACGTGGGTCTGAGTCAGAGACAAACAGTCGAGCTGTTGTGTCCTGGAGCTCTGTCGTAAACTGTGGAGATCCCAGAGCAGCAGCCTCTACTTCCGGCTGACAGGCGGAAAGCTGCTGTTTCTGGCGAATGATCTCGGGACTTCGGAGTGAGGAAGGGAAAGCGCGGGCGGTTTCAGGTTGAACCTGTTTGGTGTCTTTTTGCTGCAGGGAGGCAGCCAACCACACACAGTCCGGCGGCGTCGGCTTTCTCTGTGCCAAGTTGCAGCGCTCTTGCGGTGAACACGGAGGGACTGTTTCCCTATCTAGACAGGGGCCGCTTTGTAAGCCAAATGACTAGCCCAATAGGGGAATGTTCTCAGAAAAGAAAGCTACTCGCAAAAGCGTCTCCTCGACTGTGTGTGTCACAACCCAGCTCTGTAAAACCCAACAAAGGATGCTAACTCTGCTACCAATAGTTTTTCTTCCCCAGAACACAAGAGCCTATAATGTATTCATCCTGGCAGCTTGCTGCCGCCTAGTCCGGACACTCTCCTCTGGTACCATGGTGGGGAAACTTTCTTGTTCTCAAATTCCCTCTACTTTCCTCCGGTTAGCTTGACATTGTCCTCTGCCTACTTAAGATTCATGGTGAGTTCACTTATGCATGCGTATGTATGAAGACATTTATCATACTTGCCTTTGTTTGCGCTTGGTGTATTTTAGTCATTTCTCGTGTTGTGAAAATCTTTTGAAAACACAACTCCCTTTTCCATGCTTATTTTCATATATTTTGTGCTGACTATATTTCCATGCCATAAGGTTTTGTCTCCTCCGTGTCTTCTGGAATATCTTTTTTTTTTTCCTGTGCAGTCTCCTCTTCTGTTACAGAAACAATGTGTTCCTTGTTTTCCAGCGAGGGTCCTCTCTATGGCAGGGGAGCCTGCGGGAGGGTGAGCCTGACCCAGCTCTGCTGTCAGTCATCAGTGTGAGGCATCTCTGCCACCTTGTTCATCTGGATATGCCCGCCGACCATCGGTGTCTGAATCCTCAAGTTCAGTATTACTTAGCATTTTAAGCATGCAAAGCAAAAGTCCAGCTTTTGTGCTGGCGAGAGAGATGGCTCAAGAGAGGGAAGGTGCTTGTTACTAATGCAGGCAAATTGTCATCCGACCTTCATACATGCACCATGGCACACATACATGTACACGCACACACATACACACACGCATACATACATGTACACACGCACACACATACACACACATGCACACATACATGTTCATGTACACACACATACATACACACACACCAGTCATAGACACAGTGGGTCAGAAACAATTGTAATTAAAAAAAAAATCAGCATTTCTTCTGCTCCACTGGCTCTGTGACTTGGCCCGAGTACGCAACTCACACTGCTTCTGTAAGTGACTTCTGTCAGGTCATTGGTGACTTTAATGGGATACCCATCCTGAATGGCCGGGACACTTTCATGAACAGAGAATCAACAAAAACATTTGATCCTCTAAATGTGCTCGGTTTTGTTGGCTTTTCTCAGCCGAGAGAGCAGTGAACCATTTTCTCCAGGTCACCTCAGGCGCTTACAGAACTGAAGGCTCAGCCCTGAGTAGTTATTTAATATTTCAAGTTATACCTTGCTTCCTGCTATCACTTAGCCACTACCGCCTTCAACCTCTGAACTGTTCCTCTTCCACACTGCCTGCTAGGATGCAACATTTACTAAACTCATATTAACAGACTAAAGATTGTGCATTTGGGATTGTCTATGTTCATGGCTAGGCTAGCCACCTTCATGAATACTTACACCATGCAGGGAACTCTGCCCCATCATAGCTGATCAGAATAGGCGTGATTATGTTCTAGGCCAAGCCGGAGAAGCTGATAGGAACCAGCAGGGGGAAATGATAACCTGTGTCAAACTGAGAAATAGCACACTAGGCACTTACCCAAGGAAGGCAAAAATAGGTATAAATAAAAGGCCTGAGGTAGAGGATACCATTGCGGGGAAAATTGACTTTTTGCCCCCCCTAGATGGGCTTTCCCACTAGGTTGGACTTAGCCCTGTGGTAACTGAGCTAAACTTGACAACCAAACTTGTGTGTATTTAAGGTGTGTAATGTTTTGATATAAACATACATCATGAAATGATGCCAATTAAAATAGCTGTCATATCACATTGTTTTCAATTGTGTGTGTCTTTGTGTTCACGGATTTGCTCTAGGAGTGTGGTGGCACAAGCACCAGGGCAGGGGCAGGCAGAACTCGGCAAACTCAAGGCCTTGAGTTCCAGAGCATCCAGGGCTATGTAGAGAGACCCCATTTCAAAAAAATAAAAAATATATATAAATAAATCCACTCTAGCAGATGTCGCAACCGTGTGTATGACTTACAGCTCACATGGGCCTAGAACTGCAGCCCCATTGGACCCAGTGACCTCTTCTGAACTCTGAGGGCACCACCACTTCACATATGCATAGTCACAGATACACATATTCACATAATAAAAATAGAATATTGTGACTGGAGACACTGCTCAGTCGTTAAGAGCGCTTGCTACTGTGTCAGAGGACCCAAGTTCTATTCTCAGCACCCACTTTTTTTTTAAAATTGAGGTGCAGCTTTAATATTTTTAAATATTATTTATTTATTTGTTTGTTTGTTTGTTTATTATGTATACAATATTCTGTCTGTGTGTATGCCTGCAGGCCAGAAGAGGGCACCAGACCCCATTACAGATGGTTGTGAGCCACCATGTGGTTGCTGGGAGTTGAACTCAGGACCTTTGGAAGAGCAGGCAATGCTCTTAACCTCTGAGCCATCTCTCCAGCCCCTCAGCACCCACTTTTGGTAACTCTAGTTCCAGGGGATCTGACAATCTATTCTGGACACACGCACAGACACACATACACATGCACCCATACACGGATAAATTAAATATTTTAAAATAAAATAATCTTGGCCTGAAAGATGGCTCTGAGGTTAGGACCACTGGGCCATTCTCCCAGAGGTCTTGAGTTCAATTCCCAACAACCACATGGTGACTCATAACCATCTATAATGAGATCTGTTGCCCTCTTCTGTCATGCAGGCAGAACACTACGTACATAAGAAATAAATTTAAAAAATAAAAAACAAAACAATCTTTATAAAAAAAGGTTCACTCTCATAGTGAACGAGAACATTTAGGATGGACTTGCCGCGCGGTCCAGTGTACGCTACCCATGGTGCTGCACGCTGGACCTCCAGAGTCTAGTCATTTCATGACTGAATGGAGTACTTTCTCGTATTTACCAATCTGCAAATAAAGACACAGAGACTTGCTATTAATTATGAAACCTTGGCCTTTAGCTTAGGTTTGTTTCCAACTAGCCTTTATAACTTAAATTAACCCATATTTTTAAATCTACATTCTGCCTTGTGGCTCATTACCTTATCCCCATACTGCACGTTCTATTTCCCCTCTGTCTCTATGGAGTGAGTCTCCTCAGTTTTCTTCTTCCCAGAATTCTCTCTGTCTTTCTGGAAGTCCCGCCTATTCTCTCCTGCCTAGCTATTGGCCGTCCAGCTCTTTATTACACCAGTCTCAGCAATATATCTTCACACAGTGCCCAGATACCCACGAGAACTCAAAACTCATATCTCTTGATGAGCATCTGCCCACGTCACCAAACCCCAGGCCCTGGAAGCCACCAATCTGTTCCAAGTTACAAGTTCCTCTCTGCTGTTGTCCACATAAAATGAACTCACGAAGCGCTCCTCTCCTCCACAGGCAGGTGCACGTGTGTCATCAGACTCCAGTGTTAAACAGCTCCCCTCCACAGGCAGGTGCACGGGTGTCTCCGCACTCCACTGTTAAACAGCTCTCCTCCACAGGCAGGTGCACGGGTGTCTCCGCACTCCACTGTTAAACAGCTCTCCTCCACATGTGGGCACCATTCTTGTCCTGTCACCTGTGGCCATGCATGCAGGTTGTTTCCTGCATCTGTGGCGTGCCGAGAAACGCTGCAGTGGATGAGTGCAGGGGGTCTCTCTGAGACACGTTAATCTTTCCTGGACTCACGCCCCATCTTTAGTACCTTTAAGTCTCCTTGTTGGGACTAGAGGCAGACTGCTGAGAGCTGCCGTGTGGGTGCTGGAACTCGAACCTGGGTCCTCTGGAAGAGCAGTCAGTGCTCCTAAATTGAAGATAATCATACTTACCTCAGGGTTTTAGAAGGATTATATGTGACAAAAGTGTGTGTAACCTAATAGAACTTTATTTTGTGTTTTTATTTATTTCCTTTTAGACTATGAGGCCCAGGCAGGCTGGCTTTAAACTCACTATATAACTAAGGATGACTTTGAACTTCTTTTTTAAAATATTTATTTATTTATTATATACAATATTCTGTCTGTGTCTATGCCTTCAGGCCAGAAGAGGGCACCAGACCTCATTACAGATGGTTGTGAGCTACCATGTGGTTGCTGGGAATTGAACTCAGGACCTTTGGAAGAGCATGCTCTTACCCTCTGAGCCATCTCTCCAGCCCGACTTTGAATTCTTTATAAAGAGACATTAAAAAGATTATTTTAATTAAGCTTATGTGCCCGTGCATGTGAGAACAGGTGTCTGAGGAAGCCAGAGAAATCAGATCCTCTGGAGCTGGAGTTACAGACAGTTGTGAGCCGCCTGATATGGGTGCTGGGAACTGAACTTTGGGTCCTCTACTAGAGCAATATTTGCTCCTAACTGCTGAGCCGTCTTTCTAGCCCCCTCAAACTTCTGAGCCTCCTGCTTTCACTTCTAGTGTTACATGCATGTTCCACCATGCCTAGTTTATGCAGGCTGGGGATCGAACCTGGGCCTTCATGCAAACTAGGCAAGCTCTCCAGCAGCCCAGCAACATCCCCAGACCTTAAGTCTTTTCCAAATGGAAATAAAGGAAGCAGAACCTTTCAAAATCACCACTTCCAATAAAGAATGGAGTGTGTAGAGAAAGAAAAGATTGATGCAGCACAAAATTTTATTTTAAGCCGATTCTGTCTGTTGTTAGTACTCGTGAGAGTGTGCTTAGTACTCAGCACTGTGCCTGGCAGACCCCAGCACTCAGTCACCTTGCCTTCTGTGACTAGCTTCGAAACAAGACACTCCTTTGACTCCGGCACCCCGGGGTCACCCAGTTGACTGGTGACTTCTATGTATCCACTCACCCTGCTGTTGTGATTCACCACAGCAGCCACAATTTCACTTGAAAACCCTGGGATTTATGAGGCCATTTTCCCTTTAGTCTTTCCCCATTCTCGCTCACTTGCTCTTCGGTTTCCACCGTGTCACACAGGCCAACAGGGGGGGAAACAAACCCAGGGCTCCTCATGGAAGTCACTTGTCACTGCCACTGAGGGGAAAAGATATGAAAAGCCAGGCCACACGAATGTCACATATTTTAGCAGGATGCACACTCTGATAGATATTTGAGTGTTCAGGTCCTTCAACTAACCCTCAAGCAGAGGCAGGATGCACCAAAGGCAGGCAGGGGTACTGCCTGGGCACATTTCCATACCAAAGAGCGTGAGGTGTGGAACAGCTGCTGCCTTTGTCTTCCCAACAAAACATCCGGCTTTTCACTAGAGGCTTGGTCTTTCCAGATCCCAAAGGATGCCCTTGGGACTGGCTACTGAGGTGGACACACAGTCCACCCCATCCAATCCTGCCAACCCAGCTCTGTTTACACAGTGCAACCAGGCATTGTCCCAAGCTAGTCCAGTCACATTTCTTCCAAAGAGGCTTGCTGTGTGACATACCGGAAAAGCTGGGAAGGGTCTCCCTCTCTGAGCATGAGTCATAGGCAAACAGGAGCCTTCTCTCCTGGAACACGGGAAGTACATTTTTGGATCAGAAGAGAATGAGGCCACATGCAAAGAGAAAACAGAGACAAACCTGAGAGGAAGAGTGGGAAAGGGTAATACAATCCTTGATGACATCATTTAAGCACCTGAGTTCACCTGTGACTAAAGCCTTTGTTCGGTTAAGAGCGTTGTTAAGGCAGAAACTGAGTTCTGAGTTTCACACCCCCACCTCTTTCCCAGCTACAGGCTTCAGAAGTGAGTGTGAAGGTTTTTGGTTTTAATATTTAAAAGATTTTTTTTTTTTTTTGGTTTTTTGAGACAGGGTTTCTCTGTGGTTTTGGAGCCTGTCCTGGAACTAGCTCTGTAGACCAGGCTGGTCTTGAACTCACAAAGATCCGCCTGCCTCTGCCTCCCGAGTGCTGGGATTAAAGGCGTGTGCCACCACCGCCCGGCAATATTTAAAAGATTTAAGCTTAATTGTGTGTGTGTATGTGTGGTGTGTGTTTCTCATGGAGGCCAGAGATTTATGCTTAATTGTGTGTGTGCAGTGTGTGTGTGGTGTATGTTTTTCATGGAGGCCAGAGATTTATGCTTAATTGTGTGTGTGGTGTGTGTGTGTGTGTGTGTGTGGTGTGTGTTTTTCATGGAGGCCAGAGATTTATGTTTAATTGTGTGTGTGTGGTGTGTGTGTGTGGTGTGTGTGTTTCTCATGGAGGCCCAAGGGGTCAGATTCCCGGGGAGCAGAGTTATCAGTGGTGCAAGCAGCTGTGAGAAACCCAATGTGGGGACTGGGAACTGAACTTGGGTGTTTCACAAGAGTAGTGTGTGCTCTTAATTACTGAGACTTTTCACCAGTCCCATGGTGTCTTAGTTAGGATTTCTATTGCTGTGAAGAGACACCATGACCACAGGAGCTCTTATAAGAAAAACATTTGACTTAATTGGCTCACTTACGGTTTCAGTTATCAGCATGGCCAGGAGCACACTGGCACACAGGCACACGGTGCTGGAGGAGGAGCTGAGAGGCCTACATCCTGCAGGCAACACAAGACTGCTGACTGTCACACTGAGGGAAACTTGAACAAAAGAGATCTCAAAGCCCACTCCCACAGTGAGACACTTCCTCCACTCCTTTGGGGGGCCATTTTCTTGTAAACAACCATAAAGGTTGAAGAAAGGAAACTTACTTTTTGATATACAAGGAGAATTTGGACAGGAGCTACTCTTACGATTGTGGGGGGGTGGAGTTAGGACCTTAGCGGCGGGTGGGTCCAAACCGCGGTGGGTGAGAGAATACGCCTTGCGGACAGAGCTTGAGTATGGAGTTTATTGAGATAAAGGGAATGGGAAAGGAAAAGAGAATGGGGGCTGGGGAAGACAGAGATCTGCTTGCCTCTTGAGAAGAATGGCAGGAAGAGAGAGAGAGAGAGAGAGAGAGAGAGAGAGAGAGAGAGAGAGAGAGAGGAGAGGGGGGGAGAGACACACACACACAGAGAGAGAGAGACAGAGAGAGAGAGGGAGAGGGGGGAGAGAGAGAAAGACCCTTAAAGGGACCTTTTGCACCTGTGTACAGACTAGGAACCGCTTGCCATGCATCACTAGGGGTGACGAACTGTACCAGGTTCCCAAGGGGTAGGGCCAAGGTGTGCCTAGATACTAAAAGCTGCCATCTGTGATGAAGAGGATGGGAGCAGAGTAGGAAAGGCGGCCCAGAGAAAGAAGGGGAGAGGGGTAATAGAAAGCCACAAACCCTCACATCTTAAGTAAATTGGAGTAAAAAAAAAATTGTCAGTTGGCTTCTTGGTAAAAACCAAAATTTTAAAGAAAGATTTATTTTATATGTATGAGCATTGGCCTGCCTGGATATCTGTGCATTATGTGCACACAGTGTTCACAGATGTCAAAAGAAGGCGCCAGATTCCCTAGAACTGAAGTTAGGGAGAGCTGTGAGGTGCCTGATGTGGGTACCGGTCGCCAACGCGGGTTGTCTGGAGAGCACTGGGCACCAACGCAGGTCTCTGGAGAGCACTGGGCACCAACGCGGGTCTCTGGAGAGCACTGGGCACCAACGCAGGTCTCTGGAGAGCACTGGGCACCAACGCAGGTCTCTGGAGAGCACTGGGCACCAACGCAGGTCTCTGGAGAGCACTGGGCACCAACGCGGGTCTCTGGAGAGCACTGGGCACCAACGCGGGTCTCTGGAGAGCACTGGGCACAAACGCAGGTCTCTGGAGAGCACTGGGCACCAACGCGGATCCTCTGGACGAGCACTGGGCACCAACGCGGATCTCTGGAGAGCACTGGGCACCAACGCAGATCCTCTGGAGAGCACTGGGCACCAACGTGGGTCTCTGGAGAGCACTGGCACCAACGCGGGTCTCTGGACGAGCACTGGCACCAACGCGGGTCTCTGGACGAGCACTGGCACCAACGCAGGTCTCTGGACTAGCACTGGGCACCAGCGCAGATCTGGAGAGCACTGAGCACCAACGCGGGTCTCTGGACGAGCACTGAGCACCAACGCGGGTCTCTGGAGAGCACTGGGCACCAACGCGGATCTCTGGACGAGCAGAAGGCACCAACACGGATCCTAGGCAAAACACGCACACACAGTGTGGTAGTTTGAATGTAGTTTGTTTGTGGCTCCCATAATCTCATAGGGAGTGGCACTCTTAGAAGGAGTGGCTTTGTTGGAGTGGGTGTGGCCTTGTGGAGGAAGTGTGTCACTGTGGGGTGGGCTTTAAAGTTTCTTTTTTTTAATATTTATTTTATTTATTTATCATATATACAATATTCTGTCTGTGTGTATGCCTGCAGGCCGGAAGAGGGCACCAGACCTCTTTACAGATGGTTGTGAGCCACCATGTGGTTGCCGGGAATTGAACTCAGGACCTTTGGAAGAGCAGGCAATGCTCTTAACCACTGAGCCATCTCTCCAGCCCCCGGCTTTAAAGTTTCTTATTCTCAGGATACCAGCCAGGATTCAGTTGAATTCCTGTTGCTTGCAAGATGTAGGACTCTCAGTTCCAGCACCATGTCTGCCTGCACGCTGCCATGCCCCCTGCCATGATGATAATGGACTAGACCTCTGAAACTGTGCCCCTCAAACGCTATTCTCAATTAAATGCTCATGGTGTCTCTTCACAGCAATAAAAACCCTAAGACCCATACAACAAAGAAATAAATTATTATTATTATTATTATTATTATTATTATTATTATTATTATAAGCCAGGTAGATGGCATACACACACCTTTAATCCTAGTACTCTGAAAGCAGAGGTGAATGGTTCTCTCTGAGTTCAGGGCCAGTCTGGTTTACATAGTGAGTTCCAGGCCAGCCATATATACATAGTGAGATCCTGTCTCAAAAAAACAAACTGAAAAATCCTATTATTTCATGGTATAAAACTACTTTGTCAGTAATATACTGAGATAAAGGTTCTGAGATAAAGGTTTCAAGACACACCCAAGGCTCTGGAGCTGGATGAGGACGGCAGACACATGCCTGCTGTGTTTTGCTGGTGGGCAGTGCTCTAGGCTGGTACCGTTTGAAGACACTGTGAACTTAGGGCGGGGCCTACTGGAAGGCCTTTAGGAGCCTGAGAGAATACCACTGAAGGGGGTTGTGGGATCTGATCCAGGCTGTCTTTCTCTCTGTTCCGCTGCCATTAACCATCCTTACCAAAAGTCCAAGGCAATGGGGTCACTCAATCTTAAACCTGGATCTCAAAACTATGAGGCAAACACACCCGTTGTTACTTCACAAGGCACTACACTAGTTCCCCACCCTGTCCCTACCCCAGAAAAACAAAAACAACAACAGTCCGAAACAACAACAACAAAAACAACAGAGTTTCATTGTGTTCTGCCTTCATGGCTGGTCTCAACCTCACAAAGATGGAAGATCTACCTGCCTCTGTCTCCTGAGTACTTCCGTCAAAGATGCGTATCGCCACACCTGTCCGGTTATTTTCTGTAACAAAAGATCTGACAGCAAACAACTTCAGGATTCAAGGGTTTGTTTTGGCTTATATTTTATAAACGGGGACACAGTATCATGGCAGAAAGGCCTTTTGGCAGGAGTTACATTGTGTTAGAAATCGGAACATAAACAGAGCATCGGCTGGGCTATTAAGTCTCAAGGCCCACCCTTAGTGATCTGCTTCCTCCCAAAGACTCCATAGCCTTCCAAAGAAACACCACTACCTGACGATCATAATTCCTTTCCTTCAAGGTTCCACTGATAAAAGATTCAAAATAAAAAAAATCAAGCAAACAAAAAGCCCAAGCCAACGAAAGGGCAAGAGTACATTTACGGCAAAGCCAGGAAGGCAAGCTGAGTAAGCCTGCGTGAATGTGATACGGGAAGGAGCATTTTCAGGACCACAAAGATGGGCAAGAACAGGCACGGAGCCTTCCGGGGAAGACCCAAGCTCTCCAAACCCAGCCTGTGAGGGGCCTGGCAGTCTCTGGGGATGTTGGGAACCCAGCTGCGATGCTGTGAAAAGCACAAGCCACATGGACAGTCCGGGTGCATGTCCCGCCAACAGCCCTGCTGAGCTGCCAACTGCCTCTCTGTCCCTGCCAGCCACGGGAAGGAGCCACTGAGACAGACCCGCCCAGCCAAACGCCCTGATGAACACAACCACAGTCCACATCACACACAGCTGAAAACTGGCCCCACAGACCCAGTAAACACACAGAATCATTGGCGATAATAAAACAGGTATTGTTTTTGACCACCAAGCTTTAGGACTGTTAAATAACAATAAATAATCAAGGCAAGAGCCCAAGGGAACCAAAGCTAATGAAAGATTCTCTTTTGAGCCTTTCCTTCTTCTTAGCACTCCTCCCCGCTTCTAGGGAAAATTTGCAAATATTTTCTACCGTTTTTAATTTTTTTTTTTAAGAAAGGAGTACATGTAGCCCAGGGTAGCCTTGTTGTGCTTTCCTGTCACTTTAAGGGACAAGCCACGCCCACTCCATTACCTCTGACCTGCCTGCCGCCATCTTGGCCCCTTCCTTTTCTGCTTCCTTGACTGCGCACGCGTTTTCTCCGTCTCTCTCTCTCTCTTTTATATCTTCTCTCTCCCTCTTTCTCTCTCCCTCTTCCTTAATAAATACTTATGGCTATTTCCTGTGTTTATGTGTCTGTTACCTGCGCTACCACCTGCACAGCGCGTGCCCTCCCGCTGGTGGGAAACTGTAGCCGCTTGTTTTATGGCGGGCTCCGCCAGCTGCTCGGGGATTGTTTTTTAAGAATAACAAATGGTGCTGTGTGACTTGGATGATTCGCATGCCCCGGACTTTCGTCCAGGACTCTGAGTTCCCTCCCAGGGCAGAATCAGGACCTGAGTATCTTCTCTACAAGGACCCACGTGTTCCATCTGCCTGGACGCAGATCCTTCAAACAACAAATCAACTAATCGTGAGTGTCCCCATCTCGGCCAGCTTAACCATCTCTTTTAACCCCAGGGATTGACCATTGAGCTCCCAGCAACCCTTTGCGGTTTCTAGGGATGGGGGACCTCCAACCGCGGGCCTTCAGGGCCTGGGTTGTTCCCTTCGCTGGCATTCAATTCGGTTTGTCTCCTGTGCTAAGCCTGTGCCTGAGACGGCTGGCCTTAGCCAGCCCCTCCGCTCACCCGCGCCTGGAGGCCCGGGATCTCCAGTTCTCCTCTTTTTCTTTTTTCATTCCTTTTCTTTCTTCTTTTCGTAGTAACTGCTGCTATGGTGCAGCATGCTGCTACGGTGCGGTCTGGCCGTGGCTGAATCCCTCATGCCCGGGAATCCCTCTCCTGTTGGAGGCTCGAGTCAATTCAGCCAGGTTATAGCACCCCCCCTGTGAGCTTGGACGCCTGTTCACAGGGCCTGGGTGTTCATGCCATCTGCATCTCACCTTAACGGGGAGCCGTTCTCGTTGTAGGCTTGAGGTGCCACGGTTTTTGCGGATGTTTGCACGGCCTTGACCATGGGAGCCAAGCCATCCAAACCTATCACTCCGGTCTCATGCTTTAATGCCTTACACTTATCCATCTCTGTCCAAATAAGTGGCCCCATTAAAACTATACACGGCCGTTTTTTGGTTCCAGCCTTTTGCCCTTCCCCGCTGCGGCTTCTGTTATGTCATGGCGGCTCTCCAACAGAGCAGACTACATGTGGTGGTCGCCATCTTGGCTGAGGGCCAGATGGGTCAGGTGACTTTTTTCGCCATCTTGGCTGAGAGCCAGGTCACGTGACCACACTCTCCCGGTTTTACCCTGCCTTCTCACCCGGTTTTCACTAAAATCCTCCTGTTAACTCTGTTACATGTGTTTTGAGCAATGGCATGTCTCTGATAGGGCCCATCAGAGTCATCCACATTGCCCAATTCCTGTTCACTCTTTCTATACATAATAATACATATATTTTAAACTGGTATGTACCTTTAAGTCTCTTAAGCTGTTCTCTACCATTGTCAGTTCTGCCACTAACCTTATATTACAAGCAGTTTTCAGCCCTCAACTGCACAGAGATCTGGGGAATGTGATATTTAAGCATTTAATTATTAAAAACTTTTCACAACAACAAAAAAGAGACAGGTTGGCTCCTAGCAGCAGCTCTCTGCTCCCTCCAAAGAAGACAGAAGACAGACACACGCAGAACAACGTCCTTCTGCATTTCGCTTCCACTGCTGAGTGCTGACCATTGGGAAAACCTGCCTTTCATCTAAAGTAAAGACCTCTAGACGTGGACGGAATCACTGGAATCGACAGCCTAGCTGCTCAGGTCAAGGTAGGCCTGTCTTCCTACAGATTTCTTAGCCCACAGGATCTTCTGGAGCCTGGCAGGCCCTGTGCTAAACAGCAAAGCTCAAGTGCAACCTTCAGCGACCATGGAGGACCCAAAAAGAGTAGCTCTGGGTGCCAACCAAGTAAGTCCTCTGTCATTTTTTAATCAGTAACTCAAGTAAAATCTTATCCTTCTCAAAGATCTCTGACAGTTTGACAACTGAGAGGTTTTGCAAGGTGACCTCACCAAACAAATTTCAAACCAAATTTATCTCTTATGCTACAGTCATTATATGTCTAAAACTTCTGTTTTCACAAAGTCAAGGAGTTCTCGTGAGTTCCAGGGAGCCGAATTAAAGAATCCACCTTAAACAGGTCAGATACATCCCCCTCAATCCCCTGGTCCTAAATTTTTTTTTCTCCCTTAATTTAACTTTGTTCTTTGTTCTGCCAATACCTTAAACAGGATAAGAGATACAAGACATTTCCATGCCACAGACATCGGTCAGAAACAAAGAGACCAGCTATGCCAGGATGTGACCAGCACCCAGCCTTCTCTCGCGCCCCCCCCCCAAAGACGACGCCCACAATCAGCCGGAAGCAGTCTTGAGAGTTCGCTGCCCCAGTTCATATGGGCTGTGGTGCCTGGTCTCCTGCTTTTTATTATAACGAAGACCTGGGAATGTTGTGCTTTCCTGTCACTTTAAGGGACAAGCCACGCCCACTCCCATTACCTGTGACCTGCCCGCCGCCATCTTGGCCCCTTCCTTTTCTGCTTCCTTGACGTGCGCACGCGTTTTCTCTGTCTCTCTCTCCTTTTATCTCTTTTCTCTCCTTTTATCTCTCCTCTCTCTCTCCTTCTTTCTCTCTCCCTCTTCCTTAATAAATACTTATGGCTATTTCCTGTGTTTATGTGTCTGTTACCTGCCCCCACCACCCGCGCGGCGCGTGCCCTCCCGCTGGTGGGAAACTGTAGCCGCTTGTTTTATGGCGGGCTCCGCCAGCTGCTCGGGGATCGTTTTTAAAAATAATAAGCCTCAAATTCACTATGCTACAAGTGCTTTGGGTTTCAGATCTTCCTGCCCCTACCTCCTGAGGGCTGGGATGACATGTGTGCATTACCACCCCGGTTTATTCAGCGCTGGGGATTCAAGCCAGGCCCGGGTATGTGCCAGACAAGCAAGCGACCAGCGGAGCCACACCCCAACCATGAAGCTTGATTTCTATCCCTTGCCTGGCATCAAAGTGAGAAGAGATGGGGGCGGTATATCTTGAGATGAAGAGTTATGAAAATGATCCAACTCTGTATGAGAAGTTTCTGCCTATGAAAGGAAAAAAGCAGTTGAAGAATACAAACAAGGGTTGGGAGTATAATGGTGGTTACTCATCTAGTCTAGCATATGTGAGGACCAAGTTCAGTTGCCAGCACCACAAAACCAATTATGCTAAATTAAGTTAATATTTAATGTTTTGTTTTTTTTAAAAAAAAAAGGCAGTGGCAGATTTAGAATAAATCTTTAAAGACAATCAAACAAGCAAGGAAAGACACTGTCTTAGTTGCTTTCTGTTGCCATGATAAAACACCACGGCCAGTTTAAAGAAGGGTTTATTTAGGATTTATGGTTCCAGGGGGATGAGTCCTGTTCATCGCTGTTCTGCCGAGGAAGCACACAGGTAGGCATAGTGACTGGAGCTGGAAGCTGAGCGTTGAGGCTCACATCTTGACCAACAAACGTGAAGTAAAATGACTAACAGGGAGTGGCAATGGCTTTTGAATCCTGAAAGCCTGCCCCCAGGGATGACCTTCCTCCAGCTAGGCTATTTATTCTCCTAAATCTCAAAGCCTGCCCCCAGGGTTGAGCTTCTCCAGCAAGGCTATTCTTTTAAACATACCCAAAGAGCACCACCTTCTGGGGACCGAGCACTCAAATGCCAAAGACTATATGAGAGACATTTTCATTCAAACCACCATGGGCATCTATGGAACTAAGGGTGTTGAGACCATTTCTTTGGAAGAGCTAAGAGGGCCTTTTCGGCACAGAATTTCATTTTCCTTGCAAGCCCCATCTGAGTCTCCAGCAAACAGTGTGGACACGGTGACTTACTAAAAATAATGTTTTGTGGAGTTAAAACATTCAGGATTAATTCAATAGCAAAGCACAAAATAATTATGGGATAGCATGTAAATGTTTAAAATGTTAATGCAAATTAAGAGGTAAGGGGTAGAATATAATTGGAAAGTGTGTTCATTGTAGTCACCAGAAAAAAAAAACTAATAAAAATCTTTAAAATTGTTCTGGAGAAACGAAGGCTGAGGGCAGGAATAATTCAGACAACTTTTAAATTTTAGGTTCCCCATCACCTCTGAGACAAGGTTTCTCTGTGTAGCCCTGGCTGTCCTGGAACTCACTCTGTAGATCAGGCTGGCCTAGAACTCACAGAGATTCACCTGACTCTGCCTCCTTAGTGCTGGGATAAAAAGCCACCACTGCCCAGTTAGAACTGATCCTTATTTCATCAAAACTCTGTCGGAAGAGCCAGGTGGTGGTGGCGCACACCTTTAATCCTAGCACTCGGGAGGCAGAGGCAGGGGGATCTCACAGTGAGTTTGAGGCCAGTCTGGTCTACAGAGCAAGTTCCAGGACAGCCAGGACTGTTACACAGAGAAACTGTCTCAAAAAACCACCACCAACAACAACAACAAAAGCAAACAAAGAAAAAATGTTTTCAAAGTCTACACAAAAAATAAAAGAAAAAATGCAAGACAATATGTTAACACTTCCCTTCAACTAGTAGAAATGGAGGATTTTCCCATTCATTTTATTTTCTTTGATTTTTATCAGTTCCATGTATATGCGTATATATAATATATTTTCTGATTATTTATAGCTAACTGATTTTGAATAAAGGATATAAGACTATACATTGGAGAAAGGATATTCTTTTCTAACAGAAACCTGGATATTCATATTCAAAACAATAAAACTAGACTCTACCTCACACCACATACAAAATCAACCTAACAAGACAGCAACTATAGAACTGCTAGGAAAAAAAAAAAAAAAAAACAGAGGAAATACTTCAAGAAGTTGGTGTTGCCAACCAAAACTTTGTGTGTAAGACCGGATGAGCCTAAGCGGCAGAATAGACGAACGGGATTCTGGGAAACTAAGAAGCTTCTGCGAAGGGCACAATCAACGGTGAAGCGGCAGCCCGCAAAGTCAGGAAAAACTGTAAGCTGACATGGGATTAATAGATGGAATATATAAGAAACTCAAAACAATGATAATATTGACCTAGACATTTCTCAAAAGAAGACTACAATGTCCAGTAGGAATTTATTAAACCAGGTGGTGGTGGCCTGCTCTGAGTGTTCATTTCTCGGCCGCTTCATCTGAAGGCGCAGTGCAGAAGAGGAAAATCCTGAGAACAAATCCCAACTAAATCAACAATCCTCTACCTAATTTCAAGTCCTCAGGGCAGGATGTTTCCTTGGTAGCATCAAGACCAAGAGCCACTCTCAGGAGTGGAAACTGACAGCGAGGCCAGGCTTTGTGGCCAGGAGAGAATAAATACCAGCCGATTGGCTGCCAGTTACAGAACACCCTTAGGTGCACCATTCGGAATGAGGATGAAGCCGCGTGGGCGTGGCGAGGCAGTAGTAAGGGGTGCTGCTCCACACGGCCCCTGGCCCCTCTGGAATATGAAGTCAGTCTGATTTAGTTTTACCTTTAACATGTCTCTTCTCCGTCTTGCAAATCTACTCATGAGTAAAGTACTTGCTGTCTTCAAGTGGTTCTTTCTTTTCTTTTTCTTTTGAGACGTAGCTCTGGCTGTCTTGGAACTTATTATGTAGACCAGGCTGGCCTTGAACTCAGAAATCTGCCTGCCTCTGCCTCCCAAGTGCTGGAATTAAAGGCACGCACCACCATGACTTGAAAGTTTCCTGCTTTCAAATTTTAGTGGTTACGACAATGATCAAGCTGGGTGGGGAGATGAGTCTGTGAGAATATCCCCTCTCTACCATGAAGGGCAGGTTCTCTAAAATTAAGGTTAATGCAGTGTACATGATATCTTCTCCATCGTTTTCCTGCACAGTTTACGTATGTGTATGTGTGTGTGTACACACGCGCCCAAAGAAAACAGCTACAGGAAGCTGTACTAGAATCTGACTCTCTAAATTAATGTTCACCTGAATTTGCAGCTAACACGCTGAATCCCGGTTATCTACAGTTTGAACTCTCGGGTGCTGGAGAGATGCCTTCCCAGTTCAGAACACTGGCTGCTCTCCCAGAGGACTCAGACTCAATTCCCAGCGCCCACGTGGTGCTCTTAACTGCCTGTATTTCCGATCCCAGGGGATCCAAGGCTCTCTTCTGGTTTCACGTGCACCAGGTATGCATTTGGTACACAGGTGTGCACACAGACAAAACACCCATACACATTAAAAAGGTGAGAATTTAAAAATCTCACGACTGGTTTCTGTCTTGAGGCCATTATAGTAGAGAATGTACTCTGTAGGTGCATCTTTCTTTCTTTCTTTCTTTCTTTCTTTCTTTCTTTCTTTCTTTCTTTCTTTCTTTCTTTCTTTTTGGATTTTTGAGACAGGGTTTCTCCCTAGCTTTTTTTTGGTTTCTGTCCTGGAACTAGCTCTTGTAGACCAGGCTGGCCTAGAACTCACAGAGATCCGCCTGCCTCTGCCTCCCGAGTGCTGGGATTAAAGGCGTGCGCCACCATCGCCCGGCCTGTAGGCACATATTTCTGTATGGCACAAGAGCCATAAACCCGGTCTGAGGTGGTCACGAACTCTGCAGACAAGCTGTCTCTGTTTATCAATAGCCAGGACGTGCTGCTCCTAGTTTCTTTCGTTATAAATGTAGATCACCTGAGAAGAGGTGCTGGCTGAAGCTGGTCAGGATGTTTGGTGCTTATTTCTTGGTAATTTGGAGGAAGCCTTATAGAGATGCTAATTCATGGCCTCTGTGACTGCTAGCATACAGGTAGATGCGGACGTGACTAAAAGCCGATTCATCTGGTTGCCTAAGACAGCCTAATGTGTTTTCCCGCTCAATTTATGTGGTGATATATAAGGTGTTTGGAGAATAAACGAGAGATCTTCGAGAGAGATCTTGCCCTTCCATGATGACCGTGTAAGCTGTGTCGGTTTATTCCTCGCGACTCCGTTCCAGTCCAGTTAGAGAATCTGTGTTGGACCCACATGGGCCCCAACAGTACTCTACATAATTTTGCTCTTAATGTTATCATTATTTTCCATCCTGGGCTAGTTCACTCCTCCTTAGGCAGCTTGGCGTCTTATCACTATTTTCTATCGACATTGGGGAAAATGCGCATTCTGTATTGTAAATTTGTTGATTAGATTATTATAGCCTCTACAGTCTGTTTTTTTAAAAATATTTATTTATTATGTATACAATATTCCATCTGTGTGTATGCTGCAGGCCAGAAGAGGGCACCAGACCCCATTACAGATGGTTGTGAGCCACCATGTGGTTGCTGGGAATCGAACTCAGGACCTTTGGAAGAGCAGACAATGCTCTTAACCACTGAGCCATCTCTCCAGGCCTACAGTCTGTTTTATTTGTTGCCTCTGCCTTTTGTCAAAGACAGACTGAGAACTGTAAATGTCATTAAAGTGTGATGCACTGTTCATTTTTGTTTCTTTGGCTTTTATTTGTCCCAGGGACATGAAGTGTCATCTTTAGTAACACAGTCAACTGGAGTTTCCTTTCAGAAGCAGCTTGGCTTATGACAAAACTTTTTTTTTTTTTTACACATTTTTTTTATATTTATTTATTCATTTATTATGTATACAATATTCTGTCTGTGTGTATGCCTGCAGGCAAGGAGAGGTCTGGTGCCCTCTCCTGACAAAACTTTTAAATGTTTATTTATTTTTTTATTATGTATACAATATTTTGTCTGTGTGTATTCTTGCAGGCCAGAAGAGGGCACCAGTCCTCATTACAGAGGGTTGTGAGCCACCATGTGGTTGCTGGGAACTGAACTCAGGACCTTTGGAAGAGCAGGCAATGCTCTTAACCACTGTGCCATCTCTCCAGCCCACGACAAAGCTTTTAATTAAAAAATTTTTGGACTATCCCTGCTTCCCAACCATGTAGCTTTCTTGTTTTCTTCTTCCTTCCTTTCCTTCTTTTCTTTCTTTCTTTCTCTCTCTCTCTTTCTTTTCTTTCTCTCCTCTTTTCCTTCCTTGTTTTCTTGAGATTGGCCTTGAACTTGCTATGTAGCTGAGGCTGGCCTTGAACTCCTGATTCTCATTCATTTGTTTCCACGTAAAATTAATTAAAGTAAAAATAAATACTAACCTGTATCTGTTTAAGGCTTTGGCCCTGATTTCATTACATTAACAACAATAACATAACAATACATTAACAGTGTAATTACATCAATGTCAATTACATCATCTTAGATAGGGTTTCTATTGCTGCAATGAATCATGACCAAAGAGCAAGTTGTGAAGGAAAGTGTTTATTAGGCGCACACTTCAGCATTGCTGTTCATTACTGAAGGAAGTCAGGACAGGAACTCAAAACAGGGCAGGAACCTGGAAGCAGGAGCTGAAGCAGAGGCCATGGAGGGGAGCTGTTTACTGACTTTGCTCCTCCTGGCTTGCTCAGCCCACCTTCTTATAGAACTTGGGACCAGCAGCCCAGGGATGGCATCACCCACCATGAGCTGGGCCCTCCCCCATTGATCACTAAAAGAGAAAATGCCTTACAGCTGGATGTCAAGAAGGCATTTCCTCAGCTGAGGTTCTTTCCTCTGGTGACTCCAACTTGTGTCAAGGTGACACACAGAACCACCCAGCACAATGCTAAGTATTTTCAGATCACATGATAACTCTGTCCATCTTTTGTTTTATATTAAAAGTCTTAAGATAATTAATTCATCATTGGAAAGTCTGATACTTCTCTGGCCATCTTTTATACCAAAAACTATGAGATAATTCCATGATAGGGTATCTATTATTGATATAGTAATAGCCAACAAGTTTATTTATTTTTTAAGGTAAGCATTCTAAGATAGCATTCAATACATCTTAGATCTTTAAGTATTAAGAAATCAATAAAAGAAAATACTTTTAACCTTCTTTTTTGTTACTTAATTTTAATGATGGCCCTACAGGAGCCTTATCTTTGCATTGGGAGTTTAGAGTCTAGCCTTATATTGAATAGAGTAAGCTTCTCTATCATTTTATTTTAATATGCACACGTCCCTCAGAGTCAAGGACCATTTATCCCACGACCTTGTGAAGGCAAAGGCATAAGTCAAAAACAACCCCACACCAGTTTAGAATTATGACTAATAGAATGGTTATTTATTTAAAGGAGAAAAAACTTACAAATCACCGTCCCAGACAACAGCCCTTTGCGCAATCAGGAAGGGAGTCTAGTCACAGGAAGCGGAGCAGGAAGTAAGAGAGAGAAGGGAAGTGGCCTCTTTTTTAAAGAGAGAGAGACCACGCCCCAATGGGCTGGTATCTCAGCGGCTATTGGCTGGAGGAGCAGAAGGACCTCCCGCAACAACCTTGGATATCACAAGCACAGATGCTCAAGCTTTCTGTGATACCATGATATTGAGATGTGGCAATTAAGTTCATGGGACTGAAAGCGCCTGGGGATCAGCAACAAGTCTCTCTGGGTGTGTCTGTGAGGTATTTCAAAGAGGGCTAACCGAAGGGAAGTCTTCCCAGAACGTGAGCAGCACTATCCTGCAGCTGCAGGCCTGGATGGAGTAGATGCGGGAAAGAAAAACTAAAAATCAAAATCCCTGGTAGTGCAGATCCTGACCACCATGGTGTGCACAGCTCTGTCCCCCCCCCCCCCCCCGCCCCGGCCCCATTCTCTTAGCCATGATCACATGAAACCTCTGGGAACTCTAGAGCCATGAGTAAACATCTTCCCTTATAAGTTGTTTTGCTTAGATATTTTATCACAGAGATAAAACCCTGACTAACACACATCCTTCAGAATTTTAAAATACTTTAATTTTTTGAAGACAAGAGTCTTAACTATGTAACCCAGGCTGCCCGCAAACTCCCAGAGATCTGCCTGCCTCTGCCTCCCAAATTTGGGGATCAAAGGCTTGTTCTACCATGCCTGGCCACTATCCTCATTTTTATTGTTTGGTACATGCTTAAATTATTCTAAATTTGTTCATCCAAAGACTATTCTGTTGACCCCTGCTTTTTACTTATCCAATGTGTTTTCTTTTGTTATTTTTAAAGAATCAGGCATTTTCTTAAAAAAAATTTCAATTAGGGTTGGAGAGATAGCTCAGAGGTTAAGACACTGACTGCTCTTCTAGAGGTTCTGAGTTCAATTCCCAGCAACCACATGGTGGCTCACAACCATCTGTAGTGAGATCTGGTGCCCTTTTCTGGCCTGCAGACACACATGGAAGGAATGTTGTATATATAATAAATAAATAAATAAATCTTTTTTTTAAAGTATTTATTTATTATGTATACAATATTCTGTCTGAGTGTATGCCTGCAGGCCAGAAGAGGGCACCAGACCCCATTACAGATGGTTGTGAGCCACCATGTGGTTACTGGGAATTGAACTCAGGACCTTTGGAAGAGCAGACAATGCTCCCAACCTCTGAGCCATCTCTCCAGCCCCCATAAATAAATCTTAAAAAAATTTCAATTACATTTATTTTGTGTGTGGAGGGGAGATGGTGAATGTTTATGCCACAGAATATGTGTGTGGGGATATGGGGATGTTTATACCACAGAATGCATGTGTGGTGGTGGGGTATTCATGCCATAGAATGTGTGTGTGGGAGAAGATGAGGAATGTTCATTCCACAGAATACATGTATGTGAGGAGAAGGGGGTGTTCATGCCACAGAATGCATGTGTGTGTGGGATATAGGGGGTGTTCATGCCACAGAACACACATGTATGTAAAAGGGATCAGTTTTCTCTTTCTACCACATGGATTCCTGGGGTTGAACTCAGGCCAGCAGGCTTAGCAGTGTGAGGACCTGACTTTGTAAACTCCATTTTAAAGAAGAGGCTTCATCCTAAGCCAAATAATGAGCTGGGTAGGGGGTGTCCAGATCTCAGCTCCAGAAGTGTGCTGACATAGCAGAATTTGAACAGATACCCTAAAAATAGTCAATTAAGGAGCTAAGAGCAAGGCCATAAAATTTAACAAGGTCCAGATGTTCCCGGGAGGCATCCTGTCCTTGAAGATACCTTGTCAGTCATTTATGGCTCTTTGTTAGGTTTTTCGAGCCCAAAAACTGACCAATGGTTTCAGAAACTCCCTTACCCTATGGCCTCCTTGCCAATCTGAAGATGACAGGACAGGACCTCCCCTGATTACGGTGGTTGTTTCCCCTTTAAAAGTTCTGCCCTCCCATGACTCCCTGCCACACTTTCTGCACCCACCATGCTGGGGTGCTGGAAAGGTATTGGCCCGAACTTGAGTTTGAATTTTTAAAAAACCCTCATGTAATTTTCATCAGAAATCCGGCTCCCTGAATTCATCTGAGGACCAGAAACTTGGGCATAACAGCAGCAGGTGCCTCCACCCATTGAGCATCTCGTCACTCCCTTGTGTGTGTTTGAGCACTTTCTTGTGTCCTGGAATTGGAACGATGCAGGCCCACTTCTAAAACTAGTTGTCTCTTCAGGATCCCTAATTATTTTTTGGCAGAGATGGCACTTAAATTAAATTAATGTGCTTTAGTATAGAGTGTTTTATGTTCATAAACCAGTACTTTTATGATACCTGCCTTTAATCTCTGCACTTCAAAGGCAGAGGCAGGTGGATCTCTGTGAGTTCAAGGAGGCTGGTCTACATAGTGAGTCACAGGACAGGCAGAGTTAGTCACACACACGCACACACTCACACACACATTCTCTCACACACATATACACACTCTCACACACACATTCTCTCTCTCTCACATACACACACACACACGCACACACAGCAAAAAGGCCACATTTGAATAACGCAGGGAACTGTGATAATTTATCCCACCTACCCCACTATCTACCATTTCAATGATGATATTGTTAATTATAGGAATAATTTCACTACATTTAAAAAATTATCATCAGTCATATGTTACCCTTAAAACAATCTCTGTACTTTTTATAAAGCATTGGTTCACAGGACTTAAAATTGACTCAGAGTAAGTAATGAAATACAGTAGATGTGTTAAAAGGAAGACTTGGTTTTCAAGACAATCTTAGTACAGGCCATTAACATTTTCTTCTTAGCCAAGTCATGATTTTAAAGCCAGGCTCGCAGCATTTGGGAGGTCCGTAGAGCAAGGAAGGTCAGAAATTGAAGGCTGGCTTGTTATGTTACAAGTTTACAGCTG
The DNA here is from genome assembly GCA_028537955.1 of Microtus californicus. Taxonomy (NCBI): domain Eukaryota; kingdom Metazoa; phylum Chordata; class Mammalia; order Rodentia; family Cricetidae; genus Microtus; species Microtus californicus. The sequence goes on from JAQJZF010000027.1 coordinate 32,275,607, forward strand.
GCCTGGGTACATGAGACCTTGTTTCAAAACAAAATCAAGGCTGGAGAGATGGCTCAGTGGTTAAGAGCACAGACTTGTCTTCCACAGGACCTAAGTTCAGACCTCAGCATCCACAGCAGGTGACTCACAATTGCCTGTGATTCTAGGTCCAGGAGACCTAAACTCTCTACACACAGGGAGGGGATAACACACGCGCACACCTTTAATCCCAGCACTCGGAAGGCAGAGGCAGGTGGATCTCTGTGAGTTCGAGACCTGCCTGGTCTACAGAGCTAGTTCCAGGACAGGCTCCAAAGTTACAGAGAAACCCTGTCTCGAAAAACAAAAAACAAACAAACAAACAAAACAAAACACAGTGGCTGGAGGGGAAGAGCACTTGCTGTTTATTCTGAGAGCCTACAGAAGCTGTGCTCCCAACACCCATACTAGGTAGTTCACAACCATCTCTGACACAGGCATGCATGCCCACGCATGCCCGCATGTCTGCACAATTAAAACCCTGCCACCTCCTTCCTCTGGTGTTGAGGTAGGTGGCAGTGACCTCTACTGGAATCTTGTTGTTTATCTTACCTACTGATTCACTGAGTGTGACACATGAGATAATTATTTCTGTTGCACTGTGGTTTTCTGTCTCATGTAGTGACAGCGGTATGCAACTCATGAGAAATGCTTCCTAACTTCTGAGTCACAGAGCAGTTGTGTAAACTCTTTTTTTTTTAATTTTCATGATCTATTTAGATATTTAACAATAAAAGTTCAGAAATTGGGTCATTTACTTACTTTAGTCTTGAGAAGAATGGGGACTGGGAAGGCTTTTATTTCTAATTTTCCGCTTTCTTAATGTAGCCACAGCTGGTCCTGAGCTCCTGATATTCCTGCCTCCATCTCCAGAGTACTTGGATTTCAGCTGTGTACTGCCAAACTACTGTTTTGATTCCTTAATGTGTAGAGATATTAGAAGAATATAAAAACTGTCATCAAGGGCTGGAGAGATGTCTCAGAGGTTAAGAGCATTGCCTGCTCTTCCAAAGGTCCTGAGTTCAATTCCCAGCAACCACATGGTGGCTCACAACCACCTGTAATGGAGTCTGGTGCCCTCTTCTGGCCTGCAGACATACACATAGACAGAATATTGTATACATAATAAATAAATATTTTTTAAAAACTGTCATCAAGATTAATAACACTTGTTGGAGATATAATATTGGTCATCTTTTTGTCTTGATCAGAGATGAATGTGAATCTGGAACCCTTAACCACTTAAACTTTGAATATTTGTTTGCAGTTTGGAGTAGAGAGAAGAGGGGATATTTGAACCTGGGGGCTCATCATGTGCTCTACCACTGGGATACACCTGTGTGTGTTCATGTGTGTGATTGTGCATGTATGTTATATATTCTTAACATGAATTTTCATTTTTGCCACTTGTGTCTAGGTTCTTTTTGTTTTGTGTTTTGTTTTTTTCGAGACAGAGTTTCTCTGTAGCTTTGAAGCCTGTCCTAGAACTTACTCTGTAGATGGAGCTGGTCTTGAACTCACTGAGATCTGCCTGTTTCTGCCTCCTGAATGCTGGGATTAAAAGCGTGTGCCACCACTACCACCTGGCTCCTGTCCAGGTTTAAGGGTCCATTGCATTAAACACTTGCTGTCTGTTGTGCAGTAGAGAGGGTGGGCTGCAGGTAGGGCTTTCCTTGTTGAGGTTTGTTTGCAGTTGAGTGATGGAGGAAGGTCATTGGTTAATTATAATAAAGAAACTGCTTGGCTCTCATAGGTTAAAACATAGGTGGGTGGAGTAAACAGAACAGAATGCTGGGAGGAAGAGGAAGTGAGGTAAGACGCCTCAGACAGAGACGTCATGCTCCGCTCTCCCTAGCAGACGCGATTCAGCTCCAACCCAGGATGGACGTAGGCTAGAATCTTCCTGGTAAGCACACCTTGGGGTGCTACACACAGATGATTAGAAATGGGCTAAATTAATATGTGAGAATTAGCCTAGAAGAGGCTAGATAGAAATGGGCCAAGCAGTGTTTAAAAGAATACAGTTTGTGTGTTGTTATTTTGGGGCATAAGCTAGCAGGCAGGCGGCCGGGGTGCTGGGGACGCAGCCCCGCTGCTCTTATTACTACAGTTGAGCCATCACAGAGGAAGACAATTTCAACATGGAACAGAAATGTCTAACAAGAGAGAAAGCGTTCCCTCTGGCCAGCTGTGGTGGCACATGTGTGCAGTGTTAGAACTTAGGAAGCACAGGCAGGAGGAAAGTCTCAAGTCTGAGGCTAGGTTGATTCACAGAGTGAGTTCAAGGTCACCCAGCAAGGAAACTAACAAAAACCTGTACTGTGTCTTCTTATAGAGTAGGCACTGTTCTCATGAGAACAGATGATACACATATAAAGTCGGAAACTTGATAGAGAAGCTGTTTTTATCATAAACTCACATAAAAAAATGATGTCTAAAGTGTTTGGGTTTTTTTTTTCTTTTTGGTTTTTTGAGACAAGGTTTCTCTGTAACTTTGTAGCCTGTCCTGGAACTCGCTCTGTAGATCAGGCTGGCCTCAAACTCACAGAGATCCGCCTGCCTCTGCCTCCTGAGTGCTGGGATTAAAAGCGTGCGCCACCACCACCCAGCAATGTCTAAAGCTTTTTCAAGTCGGGGGCCAACAGTAACGACTCAGAAGCTAAGTGTACTTGCTTCTGTCCCCAAGGACTCCACAGCTTGTAGCCTCAGTTCCATAGGATTTGACTTCTGCTTTCAGCCTCCACAGGAGCCTGTATATACATAACAAAAATATAAATAAAAATATTTACATTTTTTAAATTAAAAATTTAAATTTTATGTGTGTGGATGTTTTGTCTCCATGTGTGTTGTGTGTATGTACATCACATGTATGCCTGGTACCTGCAGAGGCCGGTGAATCTCTGTGATACTTTTTAGGCCAGCTTGGTCTACATACTAAGGTCTAGGCTAGCTAAGGTACATAGGGAGACCCCATCTATCTCAACCATCACAAAACAAACAAACAAACAAACAAACAAACACAACCGTAACAACTGCAGCCAGAGTTCCCAGCCAGGGGCCTCCTTCCTTGCCTACCATTTGCTGCTGTGTGGCTCTGGGTGAGTTAAACTTGTGCTTGGTTTCCTTATGAAAAACAGTGGTTATGCCCACTCGCCAGAGAATGGTCAAACTCCCAGTGGCCTGCACCTTCAAACTGAGCCCTACCCCTCCCCCAACCCTCCCACCCCCAACCCCCCCACCCCCCCACCCCCCAGCCAGAAGCCATCAATTGTGGAGAGCCAATTCAGCATCTTTGCCATACATTTTCTCTTCGATGGCCTCCTGTTTAGGCTGCTATTTGGGGCGGAGGTTGGCAGATAGTAGAGGTTGTCACAGCATCCTTCCTTGTCCCTCTTTTTCAACTATGTATCTGCACTCATCCACACCATACAAATACAATCGATATCATCCTTGCTCTTCACTGTCATTGGGAACAGGGGTCATGGGCTTCACACGATCTCTGGACACAGCACAGACCGTGAACATGGTCCCTGGCTGCAGAAGGACCACAGACCCAGACAAGGCCCTCGGAGGTACACAGACCATGGACGTCAACATGGCCTCAGGAGGCAGAGCAGACCACACACATCCATATGGACCCTGGAGATAAAATCCAGCTTTTACACGGGTCTAGTGGAGTGATAATCCAATGCATCGGACACAGTGTGAAAGTAGCAATCCATTTTAGAAAACAATTTAGGTAAGGGAATTAAAAGCTATAAAATTGGCCGAGTGGTGGTAGCATGTGCCTTTAATCCTTCAGCACTCAGGAGGTAGAGGCAGCTGAATCTCTATGAGTTCAAGGCCAGCCTGGTCTACAGAGTGAGTTCCAGGACAGGCTCTAAAACTACAAAGAAACCCTGTCTTGAAAAACCAAAAGAAAAAAGTCATAAAAGTGTTAACATAATTTATTTCAATAATCCTCAAGAAAACTAGAGAGCTATAGTTACAGTTACAAAGGTGACAGCTGTGTAATATCAATAGCACTCATTATGAAAAAAGAAAAATGCTAGGAAAACTTATAGAAAAAAAACCATAATAAAGGAAAACTTATAGAAAAAAACCATAATAAAGGAAAACTTATAAAAAAACCATAATAAAGGAAAACTTATAGAAAAAAACCATAACAAAGGAAAACTTATAGAAAAAACCATAATAAAGGAAAACTTATAGAAAAAAAACATAACAAAGGAAAACTTATAGAAAAAAACAGAAAAGAAAAATGCTAAAAGTATATTAAAAGGGAAATTTTAAAGAATGATTTAGACATTTAATTTTGAAATATTTTACTTATTTAAATTTATGTGCATGTGTGTGTCTGTGGGAGTTTATGTGACCTCTGTGAGTGTGTGGCATCGTATCCCCTGGATCTGGAGTTACAAGGTGCTTGTGAGCCCTTTGATGTGGGTGCTGCGGACTGAACCTGGGTTTCCACAACAGCAGTCAGCACTCTTAACCACTGAGCCATCTCTCTAAACCCTTAAAAAATTTAAAAAAGATTACATGATTTAGATAGCATTCTGTAGCAATAAGGACATTCAGATTAATATCTATGGTAGTAGAATCGTGCCTGCGTGGGCCAGACTCACCCGGTTCCATGCAGAACATCTGTCCCCTGCCTTACGCTGTTCCCTTGTGTCTGATCCTGTGTAACTCAGAACACAAGAAAAAGCAAGAAGCTCAAACTGGCTTGTAAAAAAAAATAATAATAAAATACTAACCCCTCAACAAAAAAGTAGCAAGCTCCATCCCACCACCTGTGAAAGGACGGCACATCACGATCGCTGGAACTTTACCCCGGAATGCAAGGGCAATGCAGCAGCTAGAGCTCGCCCAGCAGCATAGGCCACATGAACTCAGGATATGAAGGACGGCACATCACGATCGGTGGAACTTTACCCCGGAGTGCAAGGGCAATGCAGCAGCTAGAGCTCGCCCAGCAGCGTAGGCCACATGAACTCAGGATATGAAGGACGGCACATCACGATCGGTGGAACTTTACCCCGGAGTGCAAGGGCAATGCAGCAGCTAGAGCTCACCCAGCAGCGTAGGCCACATGAACTCAGGATATGAAGGACGGCACATCACGATCGGTGGAACTTTACCCCGGAGTGCAAGGGCAATGCAGCAGCTAGAGCTCGCCCAGCAGCGTAGGCCACATGAACTCAGGATATGAAGGACGGCACATCACGATCGGTGGAACTTTACCCCGGAGTGCAAGGGCAATGCAGCAGCTAGAGCTCACCCAGCAGCGTAGGCCACATGAACTCAGGATATGAGAAAAGTCAATGTTCGTCACATGAACGGATAAAGCAACTGTCATGTGCTCCCGACGCCGCGTGAGTGCGCGTGTATGTGTGTGTGTTTGCATGTGTGGTGTGTATGTTTATGTGTGTGGCATGTGTATGTGTGGTGTGTGTGATGTTTGTGTGTGTGTTTATGTGTGTGGCATGTGTATGTGTGGTGTGTGTGATGTTTGTATGTGTGTGTGTTTATGTGTGTGGTATGTGTATGTGTAGTGTGTGTATGTGTGTGTGTTTGTGTATGTGGTATCTGTGTGTATGTGATGTGGTGTTTGTGTGTGTGTATTTGTGTGTGTGGTATCTGTGTGTGTGGTGTTTGTGTGCATGTGTGTGGTGTGTGTGTTTGTGTGTGTGTGTGTTTGTGTGTGTGGTATCTGTGTGTGTACATGGTATGTGGTGTATGTGGTGTGTGTATATGTGTGTGTTTGTGTGTGTGGTGTGTGATGTTTGTGTGTGTGTGATTGTGTATGTGGTGTGTATGGTGTGTGTATTTGTGTGTGGTGTGTGTGTATATTTGCATGTGTGGTATGTGAGTTTGCATGTATGGTGTGTGTATGTGTGTGTGGTGTGTGGTGTGCAGTGTTTGTGTGTGAGTGTGTATGTGGTGTGTGGTATGTGTGGTGTGTGTGTATGTTTGTATGTGTGGTATGTATGTTTATGTGTGGTGTGTGTGCATGTGTGTGGTGTGTGTGTGTGTGGTATGTGGTGTGTGTGGTGTGTGTGGTGTTTGTGAACATTAATCTGCCCATGCAGACTAAAGAAGTTCTGATACCTGTTACAGCAAAATGAACATTACAGTGAAAGACACAGCATGCCATGCGGTATATGGTTCTACTCATGGGCGATTTTCAGAATGGTAAACTGACGTGGACTTTGGATGGACTGGTGTGGCTGCCAGGGCTTAGAGGAGGCGGCGGCACTGGAGGAAAATTGCTAGATGGATTTGGAGTCCTTTGGATGTGACAGATGTTTGGAAGTGTTTAAAATGGTGGATAGTAAGCTAGAGGGATGGCTCAGCAGACAGAGGTGAAGTTACTGTTGAATACCATCTCAAAGGAAAAGTCAAGCTGACGGGTCTGTTGAGTCTCAGTTGTCTTTGCCAAAGTGTAATGTTTGGGAGTTGCATAATCAGACTCATTTTGAAGTATGATTTACTCTGATATATTAATATATTTACAGATAGTAAGACTTATTTGTTACAAGCTATCTCTTTTCTCTATTTATTAATTTTTTTTTATTTATTAATTTTCAAGACAGGGTCTCACTATGTAGCTGTCTATGTAGACCAGGCTAGCCCTGAACTCACAGAGATCCACCTGCCTCTGTTTCCTGAGTGCTGGGAATAAAGGCATGCGCCATGTCTGGCTTTCTACCTCGTTTTCTAGTTAAAAGAACCAAATTTCTAAATCAACCGACTCAGTGTCCTAAACCCCCAGAAATATCCCTGTAGACAGAGACTGCAACTAGGAAGGTAAATAAGGAATGAACACTAGAAAGAAGAGTCCAATCAGTCAGTCTCTGCCAGGGTCTGTCCAGCGACGGGATGCACCTCGTGTGTTTTCCTCACGGCAGGTGTCCCACCCAACCCCCAGCCCCCAGGTCACTTGCAGAGCTGGTACTTCAACTCAGGGACTCCTAGAGTCATCATCCAGAGTGAAGAGAGAGACTATTTCTTCAAAGGTAGGCATGCTGCTCTGATAATGTTCAAGTAAACAGAGTTAATGTAACGAACAAGCTCCTTCAGATCTCTGGGTCAGATCCTCTCACTGGTGAAAGGGTGATTAAAAGTCTCCACACTCTCATAGCCTCTGAAAAACCTACATACTTCAGTTTAATTCCACAGAGTGCCCTCACTGATAAAGTGCAGGGAAAGAGGTATAAAAATCTGGGACCCCTAAATATGATAAAGAAACATCATGGAGGTGAATTTTATGATAAATGGTTTCTAGTCAACACAGCCTTTAACAGAGAGAACTCAAGAGGGGATGATCATGCAATGCCAGCAGGCTGCAAGCCCAAGGAAGGCTGTATACACCTGTGCCATGGGTGGGTGGGGGTGAGATGATGTGCTATGGGCATAGAGAATGGCCCCAGTGTGGGCAGCACTGTCCAGTGGGCTGGGGGCTGCTATGGAAACCAGAAGAGGAAGGTCTGTGTGTGGTTCTTCCTTCCAGAGTGGCCCTGGGCCCAACCTGAATTCCCCAGTTTGAAGAGGCCAGTGTGAGTCATCCGTCCCACCCTTCCCCTGCCTTTTGAGGTGCTGGAGCAAGCAGGGGCAGAGAGCATCTGCACTCTGTACAGACTAAGGGGGCAGGCAGCAACAGGAAAGCTCCTACGAATGAGTTTAATAGCAGTGCGTGGGCCACACCTGTAATCCCAGCCATCAGACAGCAGAAGCAGAATCGGGAGCTCCAGGGCAGCTTGAGCTACATGGAAAGATTGCCTCAAAGCAAACGAATAAACCCAAAACCAAAATTCATAAAGAGCAAAGCGAGAGGAGTTTAATTTTGGGTCCCCAGAGAAGATTCAGAAGTAAAGAAAGACCTAGAAAGGGACAATCAGAGGGGCTTGTGCCTTAGCTAAAGCCCAGCTAAGACTTGGAACTCCTAGCAGTTTTCCTAGTGATGACCCCGTGACATCACCTTAGAGTGCTCTAACCCCGTGGCTGTTGATAGACTGAAACCCTGTCTGAATCCACAGCCACACAGAAATCGACATTTAAAAAAAAATCTTTTAGAACTTTGACACACCTAAAAATGGGTCAAAGCTCAGGCAAATTTGAATGCTGGGCACTGTCTGTGACAGTACATATTTGTAATCCTGGGCATGGCTGTGACAGTACACATCTGTAATCCTGGGCCCTGGCTGTGGCAGTACACATCTGTAATCTTGGGCACTGGCTGTGACAGTGCACATCTGTAATCCTGGGCACTGGCTGTGACAGTACACATCTGTAATCTTGGGCACTGGCTGTGACAGTACACATCTGTAATCCTGGGCATGGCTGTGACAGTACACATCTGTAATCCTGGGCACTGGCTGTGACAGTACACATTTGTAATCCTGGGCACTGGCTGTGGCAGTACACATCTGTAATCTTGGGCACTGGCTGTGACAGTACACATCTGTAATCCTGGGCACTCTCTGTGACAGTACACATCTGTAATCCTGGGCACTCTCTGTGACAGTACACATCTGTAATCCTGGGTACTTGCTGTGACAGTGCACATCTGTAATCCTGGGTACTTGCTGTGACAGTGCACATCTGTAATCCTGGGCACTCTCTGTGACAGTACACATCTGTAATCCTGGGCACTCTCTGTGACAGTACACATCTGTAATCCTGGGCCCTGGCTGTGACAGTACACATCTGTAATCCTGGGCATGGCTGTGGCAGTACACATCTGTAATCCTGGGCATGGCTGTGGCAGTACACATCTGTAATCCTAGGCATGGCTGTGACAGTACACATCTGTAATCCTGGGCACTGGCTGTGACAGTACACATCTGTAATCCTGGGCACTGGCTGTGACAGTACACATCTGTAATCCTGGGCACTGGCTGTGGCAGTACACATCTGTAATCCTAGGCATGGCTGTGACAGTACACATCTGTAATCCTAGGCATGGCTGTGACAGTACACATCTGTAATCCTGGGCACTGGCTGTGGCAGTACACATCTGTAATCCTGGGCCCTGGCTGTGGCAGTACACATCTGTAATCTTGGCCCTCTGGAGGTGGACACAGAAGGACAAGCAATTTGAGGCCAACCTGAGACATGAGACCCTGTGCTTACGGTATCTCCTGTGGGCTTCTTTGTGTCAGTCTGAACCTAGGAGTGATGTGTGTATATACTTACATACATGTTTGTGTATATACTTACATAGGTGTTTGAACTTAATGGAATGACTTGCCAGACCACAGATGTGAAAAGTCCCACTCTACGAGCTAGTCGTGCGATTCAACCTAAGCAGGAAGCCTCAACCAATGAGGGGCAAAGATGAAGCCCCCAGGCAGATGCCAAAGAACTAAAGCATCAATGGGCTCTGGTGGGGAATCCCAGAGCCTAAAGACCAAGAAACCTGGAGACCGAAGAGGAGAGCAGCAGCAAATGGCTAAGTCAGCAGAAGATGGCTAACTTCTTCCCGGGCCCAGCCCTGCCCACACAGGGAGCAGTTCTTTTCCACTCAGTTGGCTCTCTCTCTGGAAACATGCTCACAGACATGCCCAGAAGTGAAGAACACTCTACCTTCACGCATCGCTTGATCATGTCAACATCCACCCCACCACCACCAAGTTAGCCACCCCATGACTGAAACAACACAGATCCAATTCAGGCTAGCGAAAGTCTCTTCAATCAAATAAGCTCAGCCAATGTTCCTTCCTTCCCACCCTCTGCGCACTCTTGGGAGGATGAGAGCTTTCCATTCCTGCCGACACTTTGGTGTAACTAAATGACTTCCTTTGCTTCTCCTGATGTAGACGATGCCACAGGAGCCCGACCCGAGAGAGCAGAGTCCCCAGACAACCTTTCCTGAACGCACAGCGATAACAAACCTCCAAGGCAGATGCCACCACCCACCTCCACACTGTTCATTTTATCCTTATGGAATCCGAGGTGGGCGTTATCCCGCAGCCGCAGACAAGGAAATCAGGCTTTGTTTGTGGCTGACACAACTCCAGAACCACTCCACATGCAGCTCGTGAGCAACTGGGCTGGGACAACCCAAACTGAGGAGGTAGCGTCAGTGTGAACCCCACGTCAGGCTAAAAAAGCCGTATGAGGAAAGAAGGTAAAATGTCTCATTTTTATCAGACTCCGGGGTGTAACTCAGTGGTAGGGCACGTGCTTATACACCCAAGGCACTGAGTTTAGTCCCTAGTACAAGCAGGTGCTGCTTCTGCGGAAGACTGGAGTCTGATTGCCCACACCAGGCTCCAAGAGGCACACAGATCCCTGGAACTTGAACACCTGAGGACTTAGCGCCCTCTTCTGGCCTCCTCTGGCACTGCACTCAGGTACACAACCATAACCCCCAGATACACACACACACACACACACACACACACACACACACACACACACACAAAATTAAAAATCAAAACAGTCAGGTGTGGCAACTCAGACTTTTAATTCTAGCACTTAGAAGGTGGAGGCAGCTGGATCTTTGTGAATTGGAGGTCAGCCTGGTCTAAACCAGTTCTAGGCCAGCCAGAGCTATATTGTAAGAACCTCTCTTAAATTGAACGATGGTGGTGCATGCCTTTAATTCCAGCACTCCAGAGGCAGAGGCAAGTGGATCTCTGGGAGTTTGAGGCCAGCCTTGTCTACAGAGCAAGTTCCAGGACAGGTTCCAAAGCTATAGAGAAACCCTGTCTCAAGAAACTTTCTCTTTTAAATAGTAACTAAATAAAAACTTAGTGGCTGGAGAGATTGCTCAGTGGTTAAGAGCACGGACTATTCTTCCAGAGGTCCTGAGTTCAATTCCCAGCAACCACATGGTGGCTCACAACCATCTGTAATGAGATCTGCTGCCCTCTTCTGGCATGCAAGCATACATAGAAGGAATGTTGTATACATAATAAATAAATCTTTTTTAAAAAAAAAACTTAAAAATTTAAGTTTTTGAGTGTATAATTGTTATGCGAAGAAATAATATCCTAGATACATCAGGTTAAATAAAGTGTCATTTTAAAATTAATTTCACCCGTTCTTTCTTACTTGTAAAACTAGAGTTACTAAATCTGCGCAGCCAGGCAGTTAGCTGGCGTTTGAGAGTTGTGCTGTATTTTCATTGGCTGGCACTGGTTAACAGGTTACACGCTGTTCTTCTGAACCTAAGTGCAATATTCCTGTACCATAGGACTCTTCCCCAAAGAGGCAACTGACCCAGGGAAGGCGTTGTGGCTGCCTGCACATCTGTATCTTCCATATGCAAGCGAGTCCCCTCCATCAGGGCTTTTTACCGTGTGGTCTGCAGCCAGGTCACTAATATCAGAGTCCTTTCAAGGGAAACAGCTTACTCCTTCCAGAACTTCAGTGAGTGTGGCCTGAGAGCCTAACTTCTTACCAGGTGGTTTTTATGCACACTAACTGGAGAGAGGTAAGGTCCCCTGAAGCATTTGGAGAGGCTTCAAAGGTCAAGCAGGGTGGAGAGAGCTGTCCCCTGGTGCCAAGAAATCTGCAGTTCCTAACGCTGTGGGCTAATGCATCTTGTGTTAGTGACCTGGCACACAGGAAATTCTTCACCCACAGTGCCAGGAATGCATGACTTGGCATCTTCTAAGTCAAACAGTCGGGATTTCAAGTTACACAGGGCTTTGTATTTCCTACATTAGCTATCTTGTGGGATTCACAGGGGAATGGTTTCAGGGCCCCTACAGACACCCACAGCTGTGGACGGCCAAGTCTCATAAAATACCATTTTATTTTCATGTAACTCATTCAGTCCCTCGCTACTTAAACAACACAGATAACTAGTGACATGTACATATTCCACTTAGAATATGAAGTACACGTGTGTCACACTAATGCAGAATGTGGAAATGTCCTTCCTTACCTCGAACCCAACATTTCACTATTGTTTTAAATTTATTTTTACATTGATTTCCTTTGTCTTATGTGTATGGACTACATGTGTGCCTGGTGCCTGAAGAGGTCAGAAAAGGTCATCTGATCCCCTAGAACTGGTGTTATAGATGGTTGTGAGTTATCATATGGATGCTGGGAATCCAACCCAGGTCCTCTGCAAGAGTAACAAGAACTCTAAACCACCAAGACCTCTTTCCAGCCCCAACCTTATGCTTGGAATTGATTTTAGAGACACAGAAATTGCCAACTAGTACAGTTGATTTCTGTATAACGTCCACCCCCAGCTTCTCCTGGTAATAACAGCTTACACGATCAATGTCCACAGTATATAATCAAAATCAGACTTGAGGTTTTGCAATATTGACTATTTTATATGCTTGGATATCACTTTTGACGTCTTCCCCAAATTCACCCCCTGAAACCCACCTCCCTCCATTCATATTAATAGCGGAGGACTTTAAGAGTTGATTGATGGGGCCTGGGCAGAAGAATTTGCGTGAATGGAGTCAGAGGACATCAGAGGCACATCTGTGAGGAGCACACCCTCATCAGACACTGACTACATTGATTTTAGATTCTCAAGCCTATAGATCATGAGAACACATATCTGTCACTTGTGAATTGTCCAGACTCAGCTATTCTGTTACAGTGGCTCGAATGGATTAAGAAAGGCCCTTTGGTTCATCAGAGGAAGATGGCTCAGCAGCAACTCCATCATGGCTGCAGACATTCTGGAATTTTCTAAGAGCCGTCAGTCATCCTGCCCCATGGTTCCTTTCCAATGACCCTTGGCCACGCCCTCTCTCGTGCCTTGCAGGGACTTTCCCTCCAGAATGTCCGAGGGCTGCAAGAATGAGAGAGACAGCTGTCGATGCTAGCTGAGCTTCGCTGTCTGCCTTTCGCCTTGCGGATGAAGTAAGCAGCTGACATTTCTACAGGATTCTGAACTGATAAAATGCTGGCTTCATTCATGCTTCTTTATCAGCACAGGAAATTAGACTGTATCCTACAGTTAGCATTTGACAAGGGAAAACCCTGTCTGACAAGGTTGGAAGGTTCCCGTTCAGGCGGTAACTCATTTCATAGCCGCGTTTGTGATTTCTGCTCTCCTAATTTGCTGTCCTGTTTAATAGATGGCAAACTTACATGCGTGCCAAAGATTTCCTTTCAAATAAATTCATGATTATTGTCAGTAACTGTTGGATTTGTATACCTATTTATTTCTATTTTAGGACATTCTTATTTTAGTGTCTTAGTCAGGTGTCTTATTGCTGTGAACAGATTCCAAGACCAAGGCAACTCTTACAAAAGAAAGAATTTTTGTTGCTGTGGTTGTTTTTTTGGGCAGTTTTTGTGGTTTTATTTAAACATGAATTAAAACATGCATGCAAGTTATGGTAGCCTGGCGTTGGGGTTGGTGACTCTGGTGGCATTGGGGTTGGTGACTCTGGTGGCATTGGGGTTGGTGGCTCTGGTGGCATTGGGAATGGTAACTCTGGTGGCGTTGGGGTTGGTGGCGTTGGGGTTGGTGGCTCTGGTGGCGTTGGGGTTGGAGGCTCTGGAGGCATTGGGGTTGGAGGCTCTGGTGGCATTGGGATTGGAGGCTCTGGTGGCGTTGGGGTTGGAGGCTCTGGTGGCGTAGGAGTTGGTGGCTCTGGTGGCCAGCTGTGCTGCTCTTCCTACGATGTTCCTTGGAGGAAATGTTGTGAGCATTCTCAGCACAGTAAGATTTGCTGGACATCAGCAGCCCTTCCAGCTCCTTGACATTGTGAACCAGAAACTTCCTGACACCGCTAGGCAGATATGCTTGGTTTTCTTGCTGCTCCCATAACCAATGCTGGACATTAGGATCTGGCCCTTGAATCTTTTCTGTACACTGCTCTGGGTTTCGGCCAGTTTCGTTTAATTTTGACATATCCATCTGACTAGTGCAGGATGAACTTCTTGGTCCTGTTTTTGATGACCTTAGACTTCACCAGAGGCCGGAGGGCAGCCATAATGATGCCAAAGAGATGGCAGCCACCTCACAGGTAGTGCTGAGGAAGAAGAAAAGAAAGTATTTAACATGGTGGTGAGCATGACAGCGTGCAGGCAGTCAGGGTGTTGGAGCAGTAGCTGAGATCTACTTCCTACTCCACAAGCAGTAGACAGTGACAGACCAGGCATAGTGTGGGCTTTCAAAATCCTCCACAACCAGAGTGAGACACATTCTCCAAGGAGGCCACACCCCCTAATCTTTCCCAGTACATCAACTGATGACTGAGCCTCTGGGGATCATTCTCACACAGTGAACATGTGTATCTGGGTGTGCAGTACATGTGGGCCAGAAGAGGGTGTTGGATCTCTTGCCCCAGGTGGTTGTGAGTCTTCTGGCATGGGTCCCCTGGAAGAGGAAATGCTTGCACCTGCTGAGCCATCTTGCCCGCTCTTGTATTTTCTATCTTTATGTGCCCAGAGTTGCATAAAATGTCATGGTCAAAAGGAAGTCGCAAGTGGAAAATGCTTAAGAAATTGTGATATAAACTACTGTTTTTATATATTTATTTTGTATTCTGTAACCTTACTGAAATAATTTACCAGTTCTAATAGTGTTTTGTTCTTGTTTTTTGATTTTTGGGAAGGGGGAACCGAGGGAGCCCTCACTGTGTAAAGAACAGATAAAGCCTTGAGTGCATATGTATTGTAGTCATAGGCAACACCATGTCAAAGGACCCAATGCCTCAGTTCCACGGGAATAGATGAACTTCCTTCTGCCCCACCATCCCAGTGAGGTTCAGTGTCGTGATATTTTGTTTGTGTTTTAACAAATAAAGCTTGCCTGAAGATCAGAATGCAGAGCTAAGCCACTAGAGGCCAGGGGGTGGTGACTCACACCTTTAATTCAAGTACTTGGGAGTGCTAGGGTTTTAATCCCAGCACTAGGGAGGTGGAGACAGGAAGGGAGGGCTATGACTGGGTGGAGAGAGGACTATAAGGTGTGAGGAGACAGGAGCTCAAATGCAGTCTGAGGACAGGATTGCCCCTTTGGTCTGAGCATTGGTAGAGGTAAAAGGTCCCTCTAGTAGTTGGCCACTGTGCTTCTCTGATTCTTCAGCTTTCACTCCTGATCACTGACTTCAGCTTTTTATTATTAAGAACAATTAGAAGCCAGGTGGTAGTGATGCACGCCTTTAATCCCAGCACTCAGGAGGCAGAGGCAGGCAGATCTCTGTGAGTTCGAGGCCAGCCTGGTCTGAATTTACGCATGTGCGCGTGGAAGGAGGAGGAGGAGGAGGAGAAAGAGAAGCCCTCCCAAGTCCTATGATTAAAGGTGTGTGCCACCACTCACTGGCCTGTATGGCTGACTTGTGTGGCTGCTTTGCCCTCTGATCTTCAGGCAAGTTTTATTAAAACACAAATAATATCCCACTATAGAGCAGGATGGGTTTCCAGTTGGCTCAGGCCTGCAAGGTCCATGTGCATGGTTTTACAGACTTTGTGTGGGATCTCAGGGAGCTGCTGAATGAGTCCCTGAGTGGAGCACAGGCAGTTTGGAGGGATGTGCACTTGACAGGAAAAATGTGGATGGAAAGAAATATGCCTTTTCATTTCATGGCGATTACACTGCTGTGATTTAGTACGTGATACTGGTAGAAACAGTGCACCACATGACCAAGAGTCCAGATTCATTGAAAACTGAAAGGAATAGGTTTAAAAAAAAAACCATGTAGAACTCCTTAGTGTATTTATAATAATGTAAAGTAGTGTATCCTCTTCAGAGATCGTACAGCTACTAGGGGAATCATTACAGCTCTGGACAGTATATCTTGACGTTTGATATATCCATTATGAAAATTTAGTGTAAAGAATGTGTGTTACAGCAAATACAATTTTTTTTTCAGATAGAATCAGGAAAGACAAAAAGAAGTTATGTGAGTAAAAATGTATAACGCCTGTGTTAAGACAGCACGGATGGCGAAGGCTTTGTTCCTCTTGGAGGCAGATGGGAAGGGAGTGTCTGATGGTGGAAGACGAGGGCAAGGCTGGCTGTTGACGTAAGATTAATGACACCCACCACCCTGAAAGAACTAACAGATGTGATCACAGGACTGTCCAACCAGAGAACGCAGAGAGGATCGGAAGACGAGCAAACAAGTTCCAGATTTCCCGGCCCGATTCATAGGTCTGTGCACTGGCTAAGTTCAGTGAAGGGCCTGAACGGAAGATTAAAGGGAGTTCTTGAGAGCTTATTCAAGGATGTGGCGACCCTTGGGCGTTATCACGGATTCCCCAAACCTGAGCTCACTCTGTCAAAGCCTTGGTGGAGCACCCGAGTAGCACAGTCACCTGTCTGCCAGCATCCTTGTGAATGCAGCGCCGGGGTCCTGCCTCTTCCGGTATTTATGCCGTGAATCCCAGCTTTAAAGGGACAGGGGAAGTAAAATGATCACAACAGAGCAAGCAGCAAGCTACATCTACCTATTTAGGAACACACACATGCACACATACGCACACTACCACCACCGACAACAACTAAAGAAAAGAGGCCACGCAATTGAGAGAAACCCAGCAGTTGGAGCGCATGGGAGAGTTTGGAGAGATCAAACGGAAGGAGGAAATAATGTAATTATAATCTCAAAAATATTCTTAAAATTATCAAAACGGAATTACTTGCTTTTAAAAAACCAAATGATTTTTTTTTTTTTAAATCCCAGTAGCCACTCTAGTTTGCCCTAGAAACCGGGTGGTAGTGGTGCACGCCTTTAATTCCAGCCCTGGAGAGGAATATAAGACAGGAGGAGACAGCTCTCACACACAGTCTCATCCTGAGATTCCTGAAGGCAGGATTGCCATTTCAGACTGAGGTGGAGGTGTTTTGCTTTTCTGACCTTCAGGTTGAACCCCAATATCTGTCTCTGGGTTTTTATTAATCATGCTACAGAGAGAAATCACTATTTTTTTTCACTCTTTAAAAAAAAAACATTGGATACATTAAAGTGTGAAGCATAGCATTCTAATATACCTATTTTTTTTAAAAAAATGTTTACTTATTATGTATACAATGTTCTGTCTGTGTGTATGCCTGCAGGCCAGAAGAGGGCACCAAACCTCATTACAGATGGTTGTGAGCCACCATGTGGTTGCTGGGAATTGAACTCAGGACCTTTGAAAGAGCAGGCAATCCTCTTAACCACTGAGCCGTCTCTCCAGCCCTAATATACCTATCTTGATACACACAAGCACAAATATATTTACACACGAGGTGGTACGGATGAAAAATGTTCCCCATATGCTCAAGTATTTGAACACTTAGTCTTCAGTTGGTGGCACTCTTTGGGGGAGGTTATGGAGCCTTTAGGAGGTGAGGACTTACTAGAGGAAGTGTACCATTGGGGGTGGGCCTTGAGGGTTCATAACTTCATTTTACTTCCTGTCTATTGATGAAAAGGTGATGAGCCAGCTTCCTGCTCCTACGGGCCATGTTTCCTTGCCTGTTACCATGTTTCTCCCACCATGATGGACTCTGTCCTTCTGGAACCATTAGCCCCAGTAAACCCCTTCTTGGTCATAGTATTTTATTTATTTATTTATTTATTTATTTATTTATTTATTTATTTATATCTATTTACTTGAGACAAAGTTTCTCTTTGGCACTCTGGCTGGCCTGGAACTTTCTATGTAGACTAGGTTGGGCTCTAGCTCACAGAGATCTGCCTGCCTTTGCCTTCCGAATGCTGGGACTAAAGGCGTGCATGGCGTCTTATCACAGTAACAGCAAAACAACTACAGAGGTCACATGGCGTGCTCATCCTGCAGGGCCAGCTTCCCATATACCCTTTGACCCTGTTATTCATTCCCACTGATTCCTCTCCTCCTCCACCACCAGGAGCCCCCATTTTATTCTGCTTACTTACACTTTGTCTATGTTAGACGTGAGACCTGAGAGACTGTTCATTCTTTTCCTCTCTAGTTCTGCTTTATTCCATTTAGTGTAATGTCCAATAGGTTTTGTTTGGAAAGACTGAAGAATTTGGGGGTTGATGATGGTGGCAACTGCGACACGATGTAAATATCCTTAAAAACATTGAGAAGCGGTTGTCTTGGTTAAGGTTTTTATTGCTGTGAAGAGACACCTTGACCATGGCAACTCTTATAAAGAAAACATTGAATTGGGGTGGCTCGTTTACAGTTTCCGAGGTCCAGCCCATTGTCATCATGGTGGGGAGCATGGAGGCATGCAGGCAGGCATGGTACTGGAGCTGAGAGTCCTACATCTTGACTCAGAGGCAACAGGAAGTCAGCTGAGTGGCACACTGAGTGATGTTTGAGAAAAAGACCTCAAAGCTGGCCCCCACAGTGACACGCTTCCTCAAACACCTTCTAATAGTACCACTCCCTTTGGGGGCTATTTTCTTTCAAACAGACATTGAGTGTTAGCTCCTGCCTGTTCCCTATCAGTTCAGGAGACCCAGTCACTCTTCTGGTGTCTGTGGGCACTGCACACATGTAATACACAAACATACACACAGGCAAAACGCTCACGCAATAAAATAGAAATAAATGAATCTTTATTGGAAGACAGTCTCCCAAAGGCACTTCCTAGAGCCACCTACATCACTGACTTGGACTTGGTCACATCACATCCACTGCAGGGGAGCCTAAGAAACAGAGCCTGGGGTGTGGAAGCCAGCCAGGCTGCCTGCCTCATGAGACAGGCACCAATATGATGAACACATACATGATGGAGAAGTGGGAAAGACAGAAAACTTGAGTGGTACGTGCACTGTGGAGCGGGGCAGAACTGGAGACTGATGGTGGTGATGGGGGCGAGAGAGGGCTGAGGTGGACAGCGGGACGTGTCGCTGTCCCGTAGCGTAGAGCTTACACCGATGCACTCACTCAGCCGCTCCCCCTCCCCACTAACAACACCTGCAATAAGAAATGGCTCCGTTCATTTTCCGAATTGGACCCCCTCGATGGACCACCACCATGGTCTGTGATGCCACCAGAGGTCATGTTGGCGTCTGTGGCCCCATGCTGCTGCCCAGGCTGCGATGAAGCCTGAGGTCTGTGGCTCTGACTGAAGCTGTGTTGATATCTATGGGCCATGCTGCCGCTGAGGGCCACGTTGATGTAAGTGTCCTGGGTTGCCAGTGATGTCCAGGTCTGTGCTGCCACTGAGAGCCACATCTGGTGGCTCTGTGGTTCTTACTAAAACCAGGGTCTGTGTTGATGTCCATGGTCCATGTCACCACCAAAGGCCATGGGGATGTCTACGGCCTTTGCTTCGGCCTGTAGCGGTGTTGATGTCTGTGGGCTATGTTGCCCCTGGAGGGGCCATATCGACGTGGGTGGCCTGGACTGCCAACTGAGGTCATTCATGAAGACGTCACCATCTAGGCTGCCTCTGGGAGCTTCATCTGGGTCTGTGTTCCTACTGCAGCTAGGGGCAGAGTTCATAATCTGCGCTGTTGCCGGAAGCCTTGTGGAGGCCCATGATCTGTGCTTCCTATGACAGCGACTACTTTTACTGTCCTATTGATGAACTCTTGTGAGTTCAAGGCCAACCTGGTCTACTCTTGGGCAACCAGGTCTAGAGAGAGAGAGACCCTGTCTCAGCACTGCCCCACTACACAAACCAACCAACCAACAAACAAAACTCTAGGTTTGGGTTTAACAAAAGAACAAGAGAAGAGAAAAAGAAACAAATTTTAAGAAAAGCAGGAGTCAGGGGTGGATGGTGATGACTCAGGAGTTAAGAGCATAAACTGCTTCTGAATTGGGCCCAAGTTTGGTTCCTAGCACCCACATCAGACTGCTCACAACAGCCTGTAACTCCAGAGATCCTATTCCTCTGCATAAGGGCACACTGAACAGTCACATGTACCCCCTCTTTGCAAACACATGTGCATGTACACACACAAACACGTGTACCCCCACCACATTTAAGCAGCTATTAGACTCCCTTATACTCTCAGAAAATAAATAGGAACCATCTGCTCCCAGGCAGTGTCAGTCAGGAAGGGAGGAAAAACAGATCTTCCCCCACGGGATATAACCCAAAGAGAAGAAATTCCAGAATCTTTGGACCTTGCTTAAACCTTTGGGCTAAAAAGTTTATCATTACAGCTCCATGCTCTTCTGCCACCGACTGTCCGGGTGTGCTGTGCCGTGACTCAGCGGGGCCAGGGTTTTTCCTGAAGGCTCGAGAATGAAGGCCTGGAGGCAGCAGCCTTTGAACAATTGCTCCTTGGGCAGATTTGGCTGCCACTGTCACTGTCTAGCTCTCTCTCTCTCTCTCTCCCTCTCTCTCTCCCTCCTTTTAATAAAGTTCAGTCCTTGATGTTTTATGGTTGTTACTCAGCAGTAAAACCAAAGCTACTTTGTCCCCTCGCTAAAACTCAAAAAAACACGGACACACATTCTTCTTTCTGAGTTATGAAATTCCTGTGGCCTACAAAAGCCCACTAAGGGACTGTCAACTCAAAAGAACAGGAAGAACCCTTGGAAGTTCCCATCCAGTCCTGCCTGCCTGGTCATACACTAGGAATCTGACCCTCAGAAAAATGTCTGAAGAAACACAAGGATGACCTGGGTGGCCCCAAGTCCCCCCAGCTCTGTCTTCAGGGCAGACAACGCACAGGTGTGTGATGGAGGCAACGCATAAACTATTTCATTGGGCTCATTAAACACATGTGTGTGTTAATATAAAGCTACTGTTTTGTTCCAACTTGTCACTCGGGCACACGCAAACCCTTCCCCTTTCCCCTTCTGTGGTTCCTCTTCAGTTATGCTGCCAAAAAGGAAAAATATGAGCAATTTTTGCTAGGATCTGAGTTCAGAGGTAGACGAGGAAGAAAGACAGATAATTAGACCATCTGGCGTAGCGAAGCTGCGAGTCCCTTCCGCCCACTCCCCGTGGCTCTTACACACTTAGCGTGGTTGTTTTAACCAGGAAGGAAATCAACGACAAAACCCATCTCTTTACACGGTTGCTTCGTTCTTTCTTTTAAAAAAATTTACTTATTCTTATTTTATGTGCATTGGTGCTCTGCTTGCATATATGACGGTGTGAGGGTGTCAGATCTTGGGGTTCCAGACACTTATGAGCTGCCATGTGGTTGCTGGGAATTGAACCCAGGTCCTTTGGAAGATCAGTCAGTGCTCTTAACCTCTGAGCCATCTCTTGAGCCCTGCATAACTGTTTCTTGACTGACTTCCACCAGGCAGGTTTAAATGCCCTGTTCTCTCTCACATCTCTCCTCTTGGACTGTGGGGTGGCGGGGGTGACCAGAGCCTTGAGCACGCCAGGCACGTTCTCCATGCTGAGTTACATTCCTGCCCTTCTTGCTTGAACTTTGCTGTAACTATACTGATACTTTTTTTTTTTTTTAAAGTGCGATGAGAAGGGTTGCCAGATAAAACACAGGATGACTTGTTAAATTTCAATCAAATAACAGCAGGGGCGTTCTTACAAAGAAAATGTACTCATTGTTCACCCCAAATTCAAGTTCTACCGGTGACCTGTCTTATGCTGGCACTGGCAGCTGTTTAGGGGAGGGGTCTGGCCCAGTGGAATAGGTCTGACTGTGTGTGTGTGTGTGTGTGTGTGTGTGAAGCTTTGTGAACCTGGTAACTTCCGCTCTTTGTTCTGAAGTCTCTTCTCCGAGGTGACAGAGGAATACCACGTGTGGCTCCAGTCTCGGGAATCTGATTTAGGGCCTTAATTTTAAATTCTGTTTTGAGTATCTTTGCTGGAGTTTTAACCCTTAGAATATTTTTAGTCAAAAGTGCTTTCTTTGGCCTAAGCTACATGGATTGTCAACTGTTCTCCACTGGAAGGTGTGAGCAGCCTCAGGGGCAGGGCCGTAGCAGGTGGGAATTTTGATGGACTGAGTTGAGACACTGTGACTTACCCTTCCTTTCTTGTATTGTCCCAGCTCCTGGGCCAAGCAAGACAGCATCGTAGTGTATTACAGTTCTCATTGCTGTGACGGAATGCTCAACAGGCTTTTAAGGGACCAGGAAGGCATGACCGACGGCCTCAGTGGTGGGGGGAGGGTACACAGAGTGGCTCCTAACAGCCAGTCAGGGAAGTACACTAGACTAGATCCCCAAGTGGATGTAGCCTTTAAGGGGGTCCTAGGGGTCCGTGTCTGTCAAGCAGTCGTCACACACCAAAGGTTCTACATGTCCCCAAAAGCAGCAGCCCCAGCTGGGGACCAGACATTCAAGCAAGGGAAAATTCTGAGAGCACGCGGCTATTCTTGGAGGCAAAAATACAATTGTTTACAGGGACGAACACTTGGGAAAAAAAATCCACAGACTTTTTTCTGTGGATTGCAAGGGAGGATACGAGGGGAAAGAAAGCAACCCTTTGAACGTGATTGCTTTTCTGGGTAACAAGGAAACTTGAGACTCAGAGTGCAGAGGCACCGAAGCTGCTGAGCGTCAGGTCTGTTCTGGCCGCCATTTCCAGGCAAGACCCTTAGAGTCTGTCCTGTATTCCTGTCTTTCTTCCCTCCGGGATATTATTAAAATACTAAGCAACTAAGGGCAATTGAATCCAGGGCTCTAAAATATAGCACTAGCATGTAAGAGACTTGTGTTAATATCCATTACCACGACAAAACACCTGGAGAAAGTAAATCAAAGAGGGGAAAATTTTTTGGCTCTCTAGTCCACAGTCCCTCGGTTCTGTGGCCTCTGGCCTTTGTGCGATGGGACAGAACAGCATGGCAGAGGTGGGATGTGATGGACCGAAGAGGCTCATCTCAAGATGGACAGGAGGCAGACACAGACAGGCCTCTCCTGGCAGGCCTCCTCCTGTTCCCTCTGGGCCTCTGTCTGTGGCGTGGTGCTAGCTCTAGTTAGAGCAAGCTTTTCCCCCTCAACTTCTGTCCCACATGCCGGTCACCCCTGGAAATGCATACACTGATACACCCAGTAAGGCGCTTCCCTAACCTCCCAGGACTCTCTCATTCCAGTCAATCTAATATTGAAGACTTTCCAGGGCCGGACCACTGAGTTGTTGGGTCCCCAAGACCTGAACTTTCCTGCCTGGTTTGTTTCTTTTAGTTTGGGTTTCTTTTGCTTTGGGCTTGTTTTTATTTTTGAGACAGGATCTCATGTTGCACAGTCTGGCCTAGAACTCCATATGTAGCTGGGGATGACTTTGAACTTCTAGCTTTGTGCCCCTCCTTCCCTAGTGCTTGACTATGAAACGCTCATCATGGCAGAAACTTTGAACCACTGGGTTAGAGAAGGAAGTTTATAGGGCAATGAGTCCTTGCTTTAAACAACAGAGGCCGTCTGTGGTCTTTCAGGTTCGTGGCACAGTGATTGTTATTCTTTCGGTCCCTCCGCTCTCTCTCCCTGTGTTCTCTACAGGCGTGCTCTCTCCTCCTCTCGCTCCCTCCTTCTCTCCTTCTCTCTCTCTCCCCCCCCCCCTCTCTCGCTCTCTTTCTCTCTCCCTTTCTCTCTTTTTCTCCTTTTTAATAAATACTTATATGGCTATTTCCTGTGTTTATATGTCTGTTACCCACGTAGCCACTTGTTGCATGGCAACCGTTTCTTCGGGGCTAGCAGCTGCTTTTATGGCTCCATGGGTCTGCTCACATGCGCCCGCTGCATTGGGGGTTCCCTCATGGCTTCCCGCTGCCGCTGGAAACCCCCCATATTTTTTTAAGAATAACAGTGATGGATGCTCAGCCTGGACGGTGGCAGCTGTGGTGCAGGAATGGTCTTAATAAACCTCAGCAGGTAAGGCTCTACCCAGGTCCCACACGTCCACTACATTTTAGCGACGGCAGATGGGAAACACACGCAGGAAGAGCATTCTTTATCACCTGCAGTGTGACCCATGCTTATATCAATCCCCTTTCCGACTGGGCAGGCAGTGTGCTCACTCTGTGTCGTTTTCTCCTTCTACTGCTTTATCAAGGTCTATTTTAAAGTACTGAGTGCAGATAAGTCTCAGGAATGGGTGGTTCTAGTCACTGGCAGTTAAACCACTGGCTTCAAGATCCAGGAGGTGGGGGTTAGAGCGATGGCTCAGTCGTTAAGAGCACTGCTTACTCTTTAGAGGATCCAGGTTTGGTTCCCAGCACATGGTGCATATGGTGGCTCACACCGTCTGTAAGTTCCAGTGCCCTCTCCCTGGCCTTCTTGAGCACCGGGCATGCACATGGTACACATGGATATTGCAGGCAATGCATTTACATGTATTAAAAATAAAGCATCTAACAGGAGATGGGAGAAGTCTTTCTTAGGCAAGTCAAAAGAGCAAGGTGTGATGCTCAACAATGCTTGTAGCAGGGTGTGATTGTTGGTCTGACAGGCTCTAGAATCTAGAATGACCTAGGAGACAAGCCTCTAGGCATGCTTATAAAGGATTAGCAAGATTAGGTTGGCTCCTGATTATGTAGGTTAAGTTGATTGAAGCAGGAAGGATCAATCTGAATGTCATCAGCACCATTCCTTGGGCAGAGGTTCTGGACCAAATAAAAAGGAAAAAGTGGGCTGAGGAAAAGGCCTCAGGGGTAAGGGCAGTTGTCATGCAAGCCTGATGACCTGAGTTCAAATCCCAGAACTCACAGAAAAGTGCTGGGTATAGTGGCTTACCTCTGTAACTCCAACACGGCTACAGCAAGTTTGGAAACTGAGGTAGGAGACTTGACTGGAAGCTCAAGTGAATAGCTCAGCGGCAGAAACAACAACCTCCCTTCGCTCAGCTTCCTAGGTGCTGAGACTGCGGCTGGGCACTGCCATGTCTGACTCAGAAGAAAACAAGATTTTAAGAAAAATAGAAGAGAACCGAGGAGATGACTCACTGGGCACAGTAGTTGCTGCCCAAGCCCGAGTATCTGAATTGGGATCACCAGAACCCATGTAAAAACCAGTAGTGGCGACAGGTGCCTATAACATTAGAGGTGGGTGTAGTGGGCATGGACACAGATGAACCCTGGCATTTCATGGGCCACCTCGTCTAGCCAGAAGGTGAGCTCCAGGTCCTTTCAGAAACCCTGTCTCAAAAACAGAGTCATGAGGGCTGGAGAGATGGCTCAGAGGTTAAGAGCATTACCTGCTCTTCCAAAGATCCTGAGTTCAATTCCCAGCAACCACATGGTGGCTCACAACCATCTGTAATGAGGTCTGGTGCCCTCTTCTGGCCTTCAGGCATACATGCAGAAAGAATATTGTATACATAATAAATAAATAAATAAGTATTAAAAAAAGAGTCATGAAGGAAGACACCCAAAGCTGATCCCCAGTCTCTGTATGTACATACACAGGCAAGCATTCATAGACACTATGGCATATATATGAATGCATGCATGGGAAAAATAGAAGATAAGAACGTCAAAAGCCATTCAACCTAACAAGACTAACAGTTGCCTCATGAGGCTTTGTGTAGCAGAAGCATGGGTTTTATTAAAATTAATAAGAGAGTGGATTGTCAGCCCATGTTTCTACATGCTATGGCAGCCAGACTCTCAAGCCATAGTTCACACCTGAGGTGGTCCCATAGCCTTCCAAACAGGCTGTTGCTACCCTAACAAAGGGTCAGGGTGGAGTTTTGCTCCTTTTTTTTGTAATTTGGAAGATGCCTGGGATAGAGATGCTAACTCAACCTACCTGACAGAACAGGCATAGGTTACCTAAGAAACAGAATGCTAATGAATTCCCCCCCCCCAGTTTACATTTTGGTATAAAGGCTGTTTGGAGAATAAACACAGGGGGAATTTTCAGCATGTGAACTCAGGATTTCATGAGGGATCACTGAGAATCTCCCTCCCGATAAAACCATGTGAGCTGTGTCTTTATTTCCGCACCTCCACGCCCGTCCAGAGAGACAATTTATGTTGGGGAGTGGACCCTGACAGCTTTGTTTTAAAAGATACATAGATAATAAATAAATTGACAGGTGATAATAAAGATAAATGATAAATGGATAGATGATAGATAGATAGATAGATAGATGATAGATAGATAGATAGATAGATAGATGATAGATAGATAGATAGATGATAGATAGATAGATAGATAGATAGATAGATAGATGATAGATAGATAGATAGATGATAGATAGATAGATAGATAGATAATGGATGGTAGATAGAAAACATTGGTTCTTATATAAGGAAAATGTGCTGTCCCAAAAGTGTGCAGACTATTTGCATTGAGAGCCTCACATTTTTTATTTTTATTTATTTATTTTATTAATTAATTTATTTATTTATAATTGTTTTATTGATCCTTTTGAATTTCACATCATGCACCCCAATCCCCTCATTTCCCTCTCCCTCCATATCTGCGCTCTGCCCTTGCAACTTTGTTTCCAAAAGAAAACAAAACAAACAAAATCTCACCGTGGAAGCCCTGGTGTGTCACGGCGGCGCATCTCACAGTCCACCCTTTTGCCCGGCTTTTCTTGCATATGCTCATTGTTACGAGTCTTTGGTCCGGTTTGAGACCTCCGGCTTCTGCTACCCTGTCAATGCTGGATCCTCACAGGACTCCTCTCAGATGTTCTATTGTTACCCCAGGTCATGGAGGTGCTGCAGCTTTGGTTCTACAGGACTGGCCCCTTCACGTGGTTCAGCAGTTCATGGATGGGGTGGATGTTGGGGTGGGCCAACCCAACACCCTGGATCTGGGCCTGGGTGGTAGCTGAGTTGGTCAGTCCGCCCACTCTCCTGCACCCATACCACCAGGGCCAGCTCTGCCACTTTGCCCAGGCACCAGGGCCAGCTCTGCCACTTTGCCCAGGCACCAGGGCCAGCTCTGCCACGCTGCCCAGGCACCAGGGCCAGCTCTGCCACGCTGCCCAGGCACCAGGGCCAGCTCTACCACGCTGCCCAGGTGAGGAGCAGCACCTGCTCTCTAGAGTGCTGCAGCTGGCAAGGGGCTGGACCAGTTCTCTCACTCCCACACCACCTGGGCAAACTCTCCCATTCTATGGGGAGAGAGGGAGAGTGGTGGGGTAGTGAGAGAGCTCTCTCAAGCTTGCAGCTAGCAGCCAGCCTGAGTGCGGCAGCTGGTGAGGGGCGGGGCCAGCCCTGTGCAGTCCTTGGACATCAACATGGCCCCAGGTGGCAGCCCAGACCAGGAACATCTGCATGGCCTTTGGTGGTAACATGGGCCACAGACATCTACCCAGATTCCCTGTTGCTGCATGGCCACAGACCCAGGCATGGCCCTCAGTGCCAGGGCAGGCTGTTCACATAGGGCTATTCCTCACTACCTTCGTGTCTCCATTTCTGCCTCTCTTCATGGTGCACAAACTGTTCCTCTTCTCTTTCTCTCCCATCTCTCCACCACAAACTTGCTCATCATAGTGGCACCTGCAGGGGGACGGGGTAGGGGGGGGCTTTCAGGTGTCTCCCACCTCTCCTGCATCACATGGCCCACACTTTTTACTTTTAAAACTCTTTGGGTGCCTGCTCTGTGTTGTCAAGTGGTATGTCCAAACTTGCCAGTAGGCCACAACCACTTGGCAGCACACAGATTAATAGAAATGGGTTAAATTAAGATGTAAGAGCCAGCCAATAAGAAGCTAGAGCTAACAGGCCAAGCAGTGATTCAATTAATACAGTTTCTATGTGGTTATTTCAGGGCTGAGCAGCCGGGAACAAATAAGTGGCCTGCTCATACAACAGATTGGCACTCCAAAGTGTGTGAGCTAAATCCACACAAAACCTGAGAGGGCTTGGAAAGGAATTCTAGACACTGAAAGACAAAGTTTACCCTCTTCTTTCTTCTTTTTTGATGGGCTCTGCTTGCTGGGAGTATGCTGCAGCTCCTTTAAGAGAGGTCTTCCTGATTTGGCACTAGCAGCAAAAACACAACAACAACAACAATAAAAACAACCCATGTGGTTTTGAAACAGTGGCTTCCTGGGCTTTGTTGCTAGCATGAACTCTGACTCTTTCAGGAGGTCTGGCTATGGAGCATTTAAATGGGGTTTGTGAACAGAGTGCCACAACTCACTTGATGGCAACACAGACCTGCTGTGACCTGACTGGATCTGGGGTGGAGAGAATGGTTCTCAGAGGCAGTGAATGAACCTCTGACATGTTGGACTGGGAGGAGCCAGAAAGGCAAAGTCCTAACCAAAGCTGTTTTGCATTTTAAGAAGTGCTCCTGGACAGAAAAGGATTTCAGAAACACAATAGGACAGATTCAGATATAAAAGACCTCTAAATGAGACACAGTGTGTTTAAAAAATGTATGTAGGCTTGGAAGAGAGAAGAAAAAGTAAAGAGACAGTGAGTGTAGTATAAAAGAGTACAGACAGTCATAGGTTAAAGGAGTAAAGATAATAAAATAGATATTGCACTTGTAGAAAAAGTAATAGAGTAAGAACAATCAGCCATATAAAGATGGAAAATGCTCAGAGAGCCTGGGTTATAAATATATATATATATATATATATATATTATTGTGTTTTCTTTAAATTTTTTGACTGCTAAAGAGTTATGTAATGAGAGACATTTAATAGTATGAACTGCTAAGTTAAATCAACATAAAGGTATTTTAACATCTGAATTTGAGTCTAAGGACATGTTGCTTTGGAAAAGAGGTTCTGCTTTTGTTTCCACAGAAGATGAGAACCTGTGAATTAATTTCAGATTAATGGGGTTTGATGGACCAAGACCATCTGAAAGGTCTCCATGAACACCCCCAAAAATTACTTTGCCCAACAAAAAGCAGGAAGCAGTTTGGAGAGAACTACGCCCATATTCCCAAATATTGCTTATAAATGTTTGTTTACATTTAAAGGGGGATATGCTATAGATATTTACATTGGATTGCATAGATCTTAGTCTACTGATACAAATTTAAGGTCAATTTTGTTATACTGTGTTATTTTAAATGCCATATTCTGAAGGTCTCTAAAAGATTTGAAGAATACCTATCTAACTGAAATATCTCTACATATCTAGAAAACCTAACATGATTACAAGCAAACCCCTTTAATTCCAGCACTTAGGAGGCAGAGGCAGGGGGATCTCTGCTAGTTACAGGACAAGCTCCAAAGTTACAGAGAAACCCTGTCTCAAAAACCACACACACAAAAAAATATCTCTCAAAAAACAAAAACAAACAAACCACATACAACTGTTCATCTCTGGGTACCTTGACAAGGCTGTGATTCTACGAAGAATGGCTGCCAGGTTGGACAATCTGGTTGGACCAGTGGTTGGACAATCTGTGATGCTATAATGGGAATAGCCACTTTAGGAGGACTTAATGCTCAGAGCAGTTCATAAAAAGTCAAAGGTCAGTTGGGCAGTGGTGGGACATGCCTTTAATCCCAGTACTCAGAAGGCAGAGGCAGGTGAATCTCTGTGAAAATAAGAGCTAGTTCCAGGACAGGTTCCAAAGCTACAGAGAAACTCTGTCTCGAAAAACCTAAACACAAAACAAAAGTGAACACCAAAGGTCTTCATCTTTTTCCTATTGCTACATCGGTGTATCACATATTAGATAACTCATAAAGAAGAATGTTCAAGGTCCTAGACGTCTAAGAACACATGCCAGTACCTACTTGGCATCTAGTGAGGACCTTCCAGATGAGCCATGATGTGCAGACATGGTGAGACACAGCAAGCAGCAAGAGAGCTTGCTTTGTGACAGAACCACAAACCAAGAATGGGTTAATCTATGTTTGCCTCAACCGTGTCTTAAAAGGTCCATCTGCCCCTGTCACTTAACACCTAACAATAGGGATCAGAGCCCATTGTGCATTTTGATGTATGTATTCAAACCACAGCAAGATAGCACCCCTAAATCGGGACTTTACTGTGACATTGTTTCTAAGCCTGAGAAGCCTTTCTCTGCCTGCCCAAGTAGGCAGGAGCCCTTTACAGAAACAGCAACCTTGTTTGTTTCACAGAATTCACTGCAGAAAGCAGGGGAAAGTTCAGGCCTCGAGTGAGCCAGCCTGGAAGCTTCTGCTGCGTTTTTCCTTCTTTCATCATCTATCTCTCTGTTTGTCTACCGATCTACTATCGAAACTCTATCTATCTATCTATCTATCTATCTATCTATCTATCTATCTATCTATCTATCTATCTATCTATCATCTATCTATCTATCTATCATCTATCTTCTAAATATCAATCATCTATCAGTCTATCATCTATCTGTCTGTCTATCTATCATATATCTATCAATCTTTCTATCTATCTACCTATTTATTTATTTATTTTTGTTTATTTAATGGGGGTGGGATTCACGTACCAGAGCACCCGTGAGGTGTTCGGAGGACAGGTTGCAAGACTTGGTTCCCTTCTTCTACCATGTGTGTTCTGGTGGTTAAACTTGGTCATTGGGCTTGGTAATAAACACCTGGGAAGGCTATAAAAGCAGGGACAATTAAGGGGATATGGAACGAGAAGGAGTACCTCACCAGAGTCTAACTGAAGTCTCAATACCCAGGAGTCAAGAATCAGCACAATTAAAATGGCTATGAAGGCTCCTTTACACAAAGACAATACCCCTTTTTAGAATAGGGAGATATTTTATTAACTTTTCATTAAAAATGTTATATAATATATTTTGATCATGTATTTCCCTCCCCCGACATCTCCAAGATCCTCCCAACCTCTCTGCCCTCCCAACTTTATATTCTTTTTTTCTCTAAAAAGAACCCCCCCAAACAAGAAACAAAAAGCAAGAAACAAGCAAATAAACATAAAAACGAGAAACCAAACAGACCCCAAAACCAATATGACAAAATGAAAACAAAGCCAAATGAAAGGAAAAGTCCATAACATACCACCGAGTCTGTTCTATGTTGGCCAACTACTCCTGGGCCTGGGCCTGCATAAATGGAGCTGATACACCAGTAGCCTAGATGGAGCTGATACACCAGTAGCCAGCATGGAGCTGATACACCAGTAGCCTAGATGGAGCTGATACACCAGTAGCCTAGATGGAGCTGATACACCAGTAGCCTAGATGAGGTTGATACACCAGTAGCCTAGATGGAGCTGACACACCAGTAGCCTAGATGGAGCTGATACACCAGTAGCCAGCATGGAGCTGATACACCAGTAGCCCTCACTCCTTTGGAGAAAACTGATTTCCCTTTACCAGCAGAGTCCAGTTGCAAATCATTTCTTGGTTAGGGGTGGGACTTTGTGTCTACTTCTCTCTCTCTTTACTGGGACCCTATTATGGCTTGAGCCTGTGTAGGTCTTGCACATGTTGCCACAGTCTCTGTGATACACACACACATACACACACACACATATATATGTATGTATATATTTAAAACTGTAATGGACCATGTTCAAGGCCTAACCGGTTATACATGATCTTTGAGTTTAACTTTCTTTCTCCACTCTAAACATGTAACTCTTTTAGAATCCCAAAACACATTTATGAAGTTCATTCACAATCAAATCTATGTCTCTATGACTCCCTTGTGATTGGCACAGTGAAGATTCCTTTGATCTCTGCAACCTTCTGTGATCTCATTTAGGGGGCTTGGGAGGTGTCTTGGCAACACTTTGTATGACTTCAGAAGCCATCAAAGTTGCTTCTGTGGCTATTGTAAAGATCTGGAGACAAGAATCTTGAGACACCCGCATTCACATTTGGGTGTTACTGTTTGGAGTCCCCCCAAAACCAACAGGAATCCTGTATATAAAAGCAAAGAGTCTTTATTCTTCTTCAAGTTCAAACTCGGACTCTCCGTGTGTCCAACACATTGGCATAATCAGAGAGCCCCGAGTTCAGTTCAGGTGGGGTTTTTATAATAGCAGAGGTTTTTATAATAGTGAGGGATTTCTAAGGTTCAGGACCTCTAATTGGCTGATATTTGTCTAGGGGGTGTCCTGGAGAAAAGCGATGGCTGTGTGCTGGCAGGTGATCCTGTCTACAATGGTTGGAACGTTAGGAATTTCCTTTGGATGGTCTGTTCCTGGGTGGTGCCTGGGTGGTCTCAGTTTGTGGTCTTTCTGGGAACCAGGTATTGCCTTATGGTAAACTACTGAGACTTGGTCCTCTATTGAGTTTGTCATGACTAGGTCCTACATTATAAGTCTTTTCGTAAGCATCTGTCTCCATACATTATGCTCATATTCAAATATATGCTAAAACTATAAATATATATTTATTTATTCTGTGTGTCTGGTGTTTTGCTTGCATGTTTGCACACACCACATGCATGGCTGTTGCTCATGGATGCCAGAGGATGTCGGATCACCTGAATTTGAGTTACAGACAGCTGTGAGTAGCTATGTGTGTTCTGGGAATTGAACTGGGGTCCTCTGGAATACCGGCCAGTGCTCTTAACTGCTGAGCCCTCTCTTTAGCCCCATTAAAACGATTTTTCAATAAACTCCATACTGACTGCTATGTAGCAGTTTCCTCTGTGGTCAAAGCCTTCCGTCTTGGTGGAACGCTTATTAAGACACAGAATGTTAAAGAAGAGGAGGCTAACTCAATAGCTTCGGGAAGCCCTGGGACTGACCAATCTAAAGACCTCCCTTGGTTCTCCCAGCAGGTATAAGCTGTAAGGACTGTTAAGGACACTCTCAGACGAGCTGGGCTGCCTGGAGGAGGTTCAGATCAGGACAGCTACAGAAAGGACACTCCAACCTGTGAAGCTGCCTGCGGCTGCGCAGAGCTGACACCCATGCTGGGGTGGACTTTGATGATGCAGCTGTCTTAGACTTACCCACTCCTGTAAGTAACCCCTCATCCATATTCCTCTAAGTAATACCAACAAAAGAAATTGGCTCACCAAGTTAGACTTTGGTGTTATCTATATACTTTTGTCTATCATCATTGGTTCTGCTATAAAAGTAAATCTGCTGACCTGGCCTGTTACCTGGGTACCCTGTCCCTTTAAGAGACAAGCCCTGTCTCCTTCTTCTGGAGGGGTACCTTCTGCCTTTCTCCCTTCTCCCCTTCTTCTCTTTCCCCTTCTTTCTTCTCTTTCTCTCTCTCTTCTTCTCCTGTTGACTGAGGTTTCAGTTCCACCATGTCCCTGAAGACATTCAGTCCCAAATAAACACACAGAGGCCTACATTAGTCATAAACTGATTGACCTATTAGCTCAGGCTTCTTATTAACTCTTATAACTTATATTAGCCCACAATTCTTGTCTGTGTTAGCCATATGGCTTGGTATCTTTTTCAGTGAGGCAGTCACATCTTTCTTCCTCTGTGTCTGGATGATGATTGCAGACTCAAACTTTCCTCTTCCCATAATTCTTGTTGCCATGCCTCTACTTCCTGCCCGGTCGCCATTGCCCTACCTATACTTCCTGCCTGGCTACTGGCTAATCAGCATTTTATTAAAAATAATACAAGTGACACAATAAAAGACCATTGTCTCACAGCATTCTACCTCTGTCCCAACCCCATTAAATAAACTCTATTCCTAAACTCTCTCTGCATGATATATCTATCTATCTCCTACCTGCCTGGGTCTCAGGTCACCCGCTGCTGCCCCTGTGGGATCTGCCTCAGGTGACCCACGTTATGAATGATAATGTGTGTGTTTTGTGTATGCACACCCACATGCATGCACACGCACATGTATGCATGCATATATACACATGCAAGTGAAGGTCAAAGGGCAACTTTTGTTGTTGAGAGACAAAGTTTTCTCCTTCAACCACGGGAATCAAACTTGGGTTGTCAGGCTTGACAACGAGCACCTTTACCCACTGAGCTCCCTAGCAGACCTTCAAAATTCCTTCCTCAAGAAGATCATTGTAATTTAAGAGACAAAGAAATGTAAAAGGTTCAACAAAGTGATGAGGAGAAACAGTCTTGGCAGGGGGGTCAGAAGAGGGTCAGTCTTGAGTTCCTACTTGCCTCATCCTCCTCCTGCAAGGAAGAGGAAATGAATTAGAACCACAAGGACTTCAGTTAGCACCCTGGTGAAAGCTTTGCTGGCTATACAACCTCAAGCCATAATTACATGGGAAATTTGCCCACTGAATTCCGGGAAGTATCTTACACTCCCAACACAATCTGAGGGAACTAACCCAAACTGTATTTGTATGGGGGGGCAGTTAAGGAATTCGTCAATGCTTTATATTATTAAAACTGTTGTGTTTGGGGCTGGAGAGATGGCTCAGAGGTTAAGAGCATTGCCTGCTCTTCCAAAGGTCCTGAGTTCAATTCCCAGCAACCACATGGTGGCTCACAACCATCTGTAATGGGGTCTGGTGCCCTCTTCTGGCCTGCAGGCATATGCACAGACAGAATATTGCATACATAATAAATAAATAAATATTTACAAAAAAATTAAAAAAAACTGTTGTGTTTGAGTATGATAGACATATTACAATAGGTGCTTTGCAAATGTAAGTGTCTGTCTGGATAATTGATTCAAGTACATTCAAGTTCATATTCAAGAGTGAATAATTTAAGAGAACTTCATGTCCAAATGATTGTAAGTGGGATTTAACATATCAGATTGAGAATCAATCAGGAAGATTTAATTTCTGACAACTATGTAATAAATCAGACATATATTGATAAATAAAATATAAACACTCTTAAAATATTTGATTTTTGGGGTTGAAGAGACGGTTCAGAGGTTAAGAGCATTTGCTGCTCTTCAGAGGTCCTGTGTTCAATTCCCAGGAACCACATGGTGGCTCACAATCGTCTATCTTCTGGTATGCAAGCATACATGCAGGCACAACACTATATACATAATAAATAAAACACACATAATCCCAGCATCTCTGCAGACTAGGTATGGTGGGGTACACATTTAATCCCAGCATCTCTGCAGACTGGATATGGTGGGGTACACATTTAATCCCAGCATCTCTGCAGACTGGGTATGATGGGATGCACATATAATCCCAGCATCTCTGTAGACTGCGTATGATGGAATACACATATAATCCCAGCATCTCTGTAGACTGGGTATGAAGTACATATATAATCCCAGCATCTCTGCAGACTGGGTATGGTGGGGTACACATTTAATCCCAGCATCTCTGCAGACTGGGTATGGTGGGGTACACATTTAATCCCAGCATCTCTGCAGACTGGGTATGAAGTACATATATAATCCCAGCATCTCTGCAGACTGGGTATGGTGGGGTACACATTTAATCCCAGCATCTCTGCAGACTGGGTATGGTGGGGTACACATTTAATCCCAGCATCTCTGCAGACTAGGTATGGTGGGGTACACATTTAATCCCAGCATCTCTGCAGACTGGGTATAAAGTACATATATAATCCCAGCATCTCTGCAGACTGGGTATGGTGGGGTACACATTTAATCCCAGCATCTCTGCAGACTGGGTATGGTGGGGTACACATTTAATCCCAGCATCTCTGTAGACTGGGTATGGTGGGGTACACATTTAATCCCAGCATCTCTGCAGACTGGGTATGGTGGGGTACACATTTAATCCCAGCATCTCTGCAGACTGGGTATGATGGGATACACATTTAATCCCAGCATCTCTGCAGACTGGGTATGAAGTACATATATAATCCCAGCATCTCTGCAGACTGGGTATGGTGGGGTACACATATAATCCCAGCATCTCTGCAGACTGGGTATGGTGGGGTACACATTTAATCCCAGCGTGAAGGAGGCTGGGATAGGAAGGTTGAAAGTTCAAGGCCCATCAAACTTTCTCAAAACAAGCTAAAACAAAGGCCTCCATAAAATGTTTGCTGAGTCTATTCTGCTTATAAAAATAGAATTCATAAACAAAACTTAAAAGCCTAAGGAGGCACTGAGTTGTAAGAATTTTATTTTAATATATTAAATATTAGTAAAATGAAAACATTTTAGGGCTGGCAACATAGTTCAGTGGCTGATTCCTTGTCTGCCATATGCAAGGCCTTGAAGTCAATCTTTAAAACTGCAAAACTTTATTCTTAATTAATTAACTTAATTAATTCAGTTTTTCCCCCTAAGAAAATAGGTGAGGGTAACCAACACATAGATTGCTACGGTGAACTATTAAAAGGACACACTGCCGGGAACAGATCCTGAAGACTCAAACATACCCTTATTGGGGGGGGGGATGGAAATAGCATTGAGCCTTTATAAAACACAGAAGAGAAACGGGTTTATTTTGGATCACAGTTCCAGATGGACAGAGTTCATCAGTAGGGGAGACATGACAACAGTCAGGGGAGGCATGACGACAGGAACAGAAAGTCCACAATCAGAAAACAGAGAAAGAGAACAGGAAGTCCGGCTAAACAGCTTTAAGGCCCACATTCAACGATATACTTCTTCCAGCAAGGTTTCACCTCCAAAGGGTTTGTAACCTCCCCCAAAGAGCAGCTGGGGACCAAATGTTCAAATACATTCACTTAGAAGGGACATCTCATTCAAATCCCCGCAGCTCTCATTTCATCCCCTAGAAAAAGAGCTGTGGTTGCATCTGGGTGTGATGAGCAGTGACCACTGAGCCACCCCTAGGGAGAGGACCGGACCTCACTGAGCTGCCCCTAGACCTGGACTTCTTGCATGGAAAACAATGTGCGTCTTTAGTGTCCATATGGCTGAGTTGTGGTCTTCAGCCTGCAGACAACATAATCTTGCTGGCATAGGATGTCATTTAAATCCACTAGACAACGCTTCCTGAATATTTAAGATGAGAGAAGAGCTGGGGCTCCAAGCGCTTCTAGCTATATGTCTTTGGGAAACTTCATTGACCTGAAAGTTTGCATATCTTACAGAATCGCTGCAAGTCTGTGATGTGGGAGTCCCCTCTGTGTGTTGCTTTTCTTGGTTAATGAATAAAAAACCTGCCCTGACCTGTTGATAGGGCAGAACATGGGTAGGCGGGGAAGATGCAACTGAATTCTGGGAGGAAAAAAGCAGAGTCAGAGAGACACCATGGATCTGCTGGAGACAGAAGCTGGGAATTTTAACGGGTAAGCCACTGCCACGTGGGAATAACACAGATTAATAGAAATGGGTTAAATTAAGATGTAAGAATTAACCAATGAGAAACTAGAGCTAATGGGCCAAGCAGTGATTTGATTAATACAGTTTCTGTGTGGTTATTTCAGGGCTAAACTAGCCAGGCAGCCAGGACAAACAAGCTGCTCCAGGCCCTTCTCCTACAAATCTGAAGTAGCACAGGGCTTTAGTAGCAGTTTCTTTAACTGAAAGATGATAATTTTAGTGTGCAGTGAATATCACTGTGATGAGGATGGAAGACAGGTCTACAGAGTATCTTGTAGCAGGGTTGTGTGCAGAGCTATTTTAATGATTGTTATTTCCAGAATATCACACTGGACTACAAAGTCGTTAGGGGAACACAGCACAGCAGTTGGTCTAATGCTGGATATCTCTCAGCTTCTGTACCTGCTGTCTACACTGAGAGGTCTGCCGTAGAGGCCGGGATCTCAGGCAGCTACTTATAATGCTGGTAGGCTAGAGCCATAAGAAGAATTTCTTTTAAAAACATGTTATCATGCTTAGGCCTCTCCATAGAGCATTTGAGTTAAACTCTCTAAGGGTGGCTTCAGTTACAGGTCTGAAAACCTCTTATATCAGAGTCAACTGTCAATTGAGTTTGAGAGTCAAATGCACTGGACGTGGGGGTGTTCACTTGCAGGCCCACTCACGACAGTGAGCAGGAAGATTTGAGTCGGAAGCCAATATAGTAAGACCCTGTTTCAAAAGAAAAATTAGTTTAGAATCACTGATCTAAGACATGAAATTTTTAAAAGGGCATAAGAAGGGTTAGAGAGATTGCTCAGTCATTAGGACTACTTACTGCTCTTTTAGGGGGACTGGAATTCAGGTCCCAGTATCATGTCTAAAGGCTCACAACCACCTGTAACTCCAGCTCCAAGGGATCAGATGCCTTCTTCTGGCTTCTGCAGGCGTGTGTGCATGCGTGTGCACGCATGTGTGTGCACACATACACTTTAAATAAATCTAAAGGGTATGTAGTAACATAAAGGGGACATTAGTTTGGGACGGGAAGAGGCAGGAGTTAAGAGTTATATCATGAAGCCGGGCGGTGGTGGCACACGCCTTTAATCCCAGCACTCGGGAGGCAGAGGCAGGCGGATCTCTGTGAGTTCAAGACCAGCCTGGTCTACAAGAGCTAGTTCCAGGACAGGCTCCAAAACCACAGAGAGACCCTGTCTCGAAAAACCAAAAAATAAAAAATAAAAATAAAAAAGAGTTATATCATGGACAATAAAACACTATGCAGGAGGCCTTCTTTGTTCCTGATTTTAAAGAGACCACTCATGGCAACAGTTACATCAGCAACCACAACACTTAATCTTTGTGTGTTAGATGGGTGTATGATTCAGGAGCCTGGTGTTTTTATAAATGGGTTAATTTTAAAGCTGCCTTTAGAATCCTCACCAGGCTCTCTGTTCTTGCAACCCTCTGGTCAAGTCTGGCTAGCCGTGTAGTGATAATGACCATGGGACTAGTCACAGCTTTGTTTGAGTGGGGCTAGCGACCCTCAATCTCAACAGTTCGGATTTCAACTGAGGTATCTAAGCAACCGGCATTCTCATTTCCTGCTCTTTCCCCACATCTTCTGTCTGCTGGGTAATCTGAGGAAGCCGCTGTACTCTTGAAGCTCTTGGCAGTCTTCTTGTCTGATGAATATTTTAGTACCTTCAGTAGCCCTTCAGAATTGGCAGTGTTCCCTCTGACAATCCATTCAGACACACGGGATAATTTGAAATAAAATTACTGCCAGATTTTGCATTTGTAGAAGTAACTTTGATAGCACGGTACCAACAAATGGATCTTGTCAGCCACCAATGGGGTAAACACAGCTGTTTTCGTCCCTCACCAAAAGGCTGGGAAACTAAAATTATAGGGTAGCCTGTGGGCATAGTAGTTAAGCCCTTACATTGACTCTTCTAAAGTCTAAATAAATTAATTTTGTTTTATTGGATTAAATAAAGTACACTGGTTAAAAAAATATCAAAGGTTTTAGAGGATTTTCTTAACTTCCTAAGATAGTCAAAGAGGTGCCTGAAGCTATTTAACTAATGCATATCAATCCCTTATTGAGTGGGTAAAAAAGAAAAATCCATTAAACTTTGTAACTCACAAGAGCTAAGCCATTGTCCGCTCCTTTCTTTTTCTTACTCCAGCTGTACAACTGAGCCTCTTCCAAATATAACTTGCAAAGTCTCCCCTGGTCCAAATACCACAAAGATAAATTTATGTAGTTAGGAATAGTCTCTAGACAGAAGTAAGTCCAGATAGTGGGTGCAAAACTTATACATAGAAAACATTCTTTTCAGCTTTATGGTTATCACATACTAAACTGTTTTCAAGTTTTGGTCTAAGCAAACAAATACCTTGCCCAAGGGCCTGGAAAGATGGTTCTGCAGTGACAGCAAGGGCTATTGGTGCAGAGGACCTGAGTTCTGTCACCAGCACCAACATCAGGTGGTTTGGGTCAGTGTGACTGCAGCTCTAGATGGACCTGACACCCCTGGCCTCCTCGGGTGCACATATACAGAGATTCAGTACCCCATCTCACACACACATGCTCATAACTAAAACCAAAATAAAATACTTAAAAGAAACATCCTACCAATAAATCCATGGCGATTTTTACATTTTTATGTGCTTTTGATGTTTATCTAAGGTATGAGTCGTTCATTTGTTTATCCCACCAAATTTTGTTTGCTTTTTTTTTAGTTGTTTGATAAAACACCCTGACCAAAGCAACCTAAGGAAGAATGTAGGTGCATATTTCTGTATGGCACAAGAGCCATAAGCCCGGTCTGAGGTGGTCACGAACTCTGCAGACAAGCTGTCTCTGTTTATCAATAGCCAGGACGTGCTGCTCCTAATTTCTTTCGTTATAAATGTAGATCACCTGAGAAGAGGTGCTGGCTGAAGCTGGTTAGGATGTTTGGTGCTTATTTCTTGGTAATTTGGAGGAAGCCTTATAGAGATGCTAATTCATGGCCTCCGTGACTGCTAGCATACAGGTAGATGCGGACGTGACTAAAAGCCGATTCACCTGGTTGCCTAGGAGACAGCCTAATGTGTTTTCCCGCTCAATTTATGTGGTGATATATAAGGTGTTTGGAGAATAAACGAGAGATCTTCGAGAGAGATCTTGCCCTTCCATGATGACCGTGTAAGCTGTGTCGGTTTATTCCTCGCGACTCCGTTCCAGTCCAGTTAGGGAATCTGTGTTGGACCCACATGGGCTCCGACAAAGCGTTTGATTTATTTCGGCTTACATACAGTTCTAGAGGGCTAGAAGTCTCTAAAGGTGGGGCCAGCATAGCGGCAGCAGCTGGGAGATCGCCTCTCAACCACACCCAGGAAGCAGAGAGCAAGCAGGGAGTCGTGCTCAAACCCCGCCCTGTATCGAAAAACCAAAAAAAAAAAAAAAAAAAAAAAAAAAAAAAAAAAAAAAAAAAAAAAAAAAACCCTGTCCTCAGGAATGACTTTGTCTATTAAGGCTTCACATCTTATAGATTCCGTAACTGCCCCCAAACACCGCCACTGTCTAGAGACTCTGTGTTCAGGTACACCTGCCTGTAGCTGACAATTCTTCTCTAAACCACCACACTCAGGAACTATAAGACATAATCCCAACTCAGGTTGCCACACATTTTCCTGAGTAAGACAGGCCTGCAAATAAATAAAATTATTGTATAGAAAGGCTATTTAAAAACAACTATAGTCACCGGGGAAAGGCTGGTTGGTGTTAAAAGAGTCAGTAGGGTCTTCATAGAGGAATTTCTGTTTAACCAGCCTGAAGGGGTAAGTCCTACTTCTTGGGAAGAATCATGTACATCTACAGTTTATACTCTAATGTCTTCCAAATCTCCATCTTGCAGCCTAGACTTATCCTCTAGGCTTTACAATGGCATGTGAAAATGTTCACTGAAGAGCTACACCTCACTTCAAAATCCCAAACAAAAGCTGGGCGATGGTGGCGCACGCCTTTAATCCCAGCACTCGGGAGGCTGAGGCAGGCGGATCTCTGTGAGTTCGAGACCAGCCTGGTCTACAGAGCTAGTTCCAGGACAGGCTCCAAAGCCACAGAGAAACCCTGTCTCGAAAAACCAAAAAAAAAAAAAAATCCCAAACAAAACTTATGTCTGCATCTGTGATGGTGAATTTTGATTGTTGGCTGTGGTAGTTTGAATGTAAATGGCCCCTACGATCTCATAGGGAGTGGCGCTTCTAGGAGATGTGGCTTTGTTGGAGTGGATAGGGCCTTGGAGGAAGTGTGTCACTGTGGGGGCCGGCTTTGAGGTTTCCTGTGCTCAGGATATCACTCAGTGTCTCAGTCGACTTCCTGTTGCCTGCAAGATATAGGACTCTTAGCTATTCCTCCAGTACCACATCTGCCTGCCCACTGCCATGATCCCCATCATGATGATAATGAACTAAACTTCTGACACACTTCCTCCAACAAGGTCACACCCACTCCAACAAAGCCACACTCCTAATAGTGCCACCACCTATGAGAGTATGGGGGCCAACTGCATTCAAACTATCATACTGGTTGTATGGATTAATAAGTACCTAGGAAGTCAGTAGAGCATGCTGTTGGGTGTGTCTGTGAGGTTGGATCATGAGGGCTGCAGTCTAGCCGATGGGTGAATCCCTTGATTGATTCATCTTTCTATGGTGTTATTGGGAGGCAGAGAAATGTAGGCGGAGCCTGGCTGAGGAAGACAGGTCACTGGTGTCCATCCTTTATATATATCTGGTCCTATCTGATTCCTGCATTCTCTTTTTTTGTTTCCTGGTTGTCATGGTAGCAGCTGCTGTGCTCTGTCATATCCTCTGGCCATAGGAGATGGAACCTTTTAAAACTGAGGCCAAAAATTTTTGCTCCTCTCAATTGTTTCTCTGAGGTATTTGGTCACAGGGATGACCACTGGCTAGTATACCACCCACCCAAAGCCTTTGCCTCCCATATGTTGTATCTCAGGAATTCTATCACCATTCTTCCTCGCACTAAGCTCAACACTGTGGGTTATCTACACACACACACACACCCACACACACACAATATATATATATGTATATATCATATTATATACACATTATGTGCATTTCTATTATAATCTATATATTATATAAATACATATATGATATATGTATATTTTAAACATATGTATATATTTAAAACTCTTTGAAGCTTCGTGGCATTGAAATGTATTTTATTTCTCATGATTCAGTGGGTGACTTGGACCCAGGCGACTGCTTCTTGTTGGCTTTTCTTAGACAACTAAATGAGAGACTTGGCTGAGCTGAAACTTGTCTCTAGACTCAATCAGACTAGGTGGCTCACGGCTGGCAAATGTTCTGGGTGTCCCCTGGGGGCTCAGCTGGGTGGCTTTGACTTCTCACGAAACTTCCCAAGAGTCTTAAGGGACCAGCCTTGGGATTCTTTGTGACTGGGTGTGCTTCACTGGGGTGAGTAAGCCTGCTCTGCCATTTCAGTGACAGACATGTGACAGATACTTAAACAAGATGCAGTAGGGAATGCTTGTGTTGGCTCTCAAGGATTCAGGGATGTCAGCCCATCCAGGTGAGGAGGGCGGGACAGAGCAGTGCAGTTCACAACGTGGTAATGAGGAAAAAGAAGCAAGGGAACACAGCAAGGGGCCAGAGCACCAGGGAGCTGAGGGAAATGTCCCTCAAGGGGTTAATGCGCTCACTATGTGAGAAGCTGGAGGTGTGCATAACTGAATTCACACATATTTCTTTAAACATGTTAAATTTATTTATCTCATTATCTTAGGTTTACTTATTTTGTGTGTGTATGAGTGTTTTGCTCGAGGATATAAGTGCACACCACAAGCATGCCTGCTGCCTCCTAGATGTTTCTTAATTTAACCAACTTGACAAGACGAGCCACCACGGGAACGAGCTTCAGAGACAAATGTCCTTGTCCTGACCTCTCCTCTCCTGCATTTACTTTCTAGTCATCTCTCATCTCTCACTTCCGCCTCACTATTCTCGTCTCTCAGATTCACCCCCCATTCAGGTCCTGGCCACGCTGCTTGTCTGGCTGCTCCTTCATCATCACCGCCTTCCAGTGCTTCCTTGACTGCTGGCTTTCTCCTTCGCACTTTGTACACACTTCCCCCCAAGAGGATGAGTATTTGGTTTTGTTTTGACTTTTTGACTGTGTGTCTCTGGCTATCCTGGAACTCGCTCTGTAGACCAGCCTGGACTGAAACTCACAGAGATCCGCCTGCCTCTGCCTCTTGTGTGCTGGGATTAAAGTTGTGCGCCACCACTGCCTGCTAAGTCTTTTTTTTTTCTTTTTTTAGAAAATGTTTTTTATATTAAGAAAAGCAGTTAAGGGCTACTGAGATGGTTCATGGGTTAAGCACTTTGATCCATGTCTGACAACCTAAGTTCAGGTCCTGGGACCCACGGGCGAAAGCAAAGACTGACTCCTGCAAGTCGTTCTCTGACCTTCATACCAGTCATTCTGGGGTACTCCTCAACATGAATGCGCATGTGTGTGCGTACACACACACACACACACACACACACACACACACACACAGAGCAAATAAATACATAAACAAATATAATGCAATAAAATGTTTAAGAAGAAATGCATTGTACACAGAAGAGCACACCAAATATAGATGTATAAATAATAGAAGCTGCCCATGACCATAACAAATAAAATCCCGTCAACACCTAATACCTCCTTACTATACCCTCTACCCAAAATACCTCTGGTCCACCCCAGAAATAGCTATTTTCTTGACCTTTATGGAAACCACTTCTAAGCTTTGCTTCACTCTGATTTTTACCTAACTGTTCATTCTTAAAAATATAGTTTATTCTTGTCTCAAATTTTTATATAAATAAAATTATACAATAGCTATTCTTTTGTGTCCAATTCTTCATATTCTGAATACAAAAACACGACAAAAGATAGTTTAAGAGTCAAATGTTGCGGGAGCTCCTTCCGCTCCTTCAGCTAATAGCTGCTGAGATACCAGCCCATTGGGGCGTGGTCTCTCTCCCTTTAAAAAAAAAAAAAGCAGCCACTTCCCTCTGCTCTCACTCTCTAGCTTCCGGCTCCGCTTCCGGCGACTAGGCTCCTTTCCTGATTGTGCAGAGGGCTGTTGTCTGGGACGCTGATCTGTAAGTTTTCCCCTTTAAATATATAACCATTCTATTAATCATAAATCCAAACTGGTGTGGGATTGT
Organism: Microtus californicus; assembly: GCA_028537955.1. Classification (NCBI taxonomy): domain Eukaryota; kingdom Metazoa; phylum Chordata; class Mammalia; order Rodentia; family Cricetidae; genus Microtus; species Microtus californicus. The sequence goes on from JAQJZF010000027.1 coordinate 32,319,713, forward strand.
TTGTGACTTACGTACGCCTTCAGTCAAATATGAGTGTCCATGGTCCAGGAAGGCACATTCATGATGCCCCAGTTTTCATAGTCCACTGCGGCAGTGGTTACTGGAGATGTTTGTTTCTTTGGTTGGTTTTGTTGTTGTTGGGGATGGGACAGGGTTTCACTATATAGCTCTGGCTCTCCTGAAACTCACTGTGTAAACCAGGCTACCCTTGAACTCATACAGAGCTGTCAGCTACTGCCTCTTAAATGCTGGTTTAAAGGTGTGTCCCACCACACCCAGCGGTTACCTGAGATTTTGTTAGTTGGAGAGTGAAGCGAATCATAAATCAAGGCATTTATCAAACACACTGGCAGGAACCTTGGATGGGCAATTACAGCAAAGCAGAATGAGGGGAGCTGAGTACTATAGGAATTCCTACTGCCAGTAGCCTTTAAGTTACCTGCCCATATGGGCGTGGCCTCTTATAGTATTTATGCCGAAGTAAACGGCACCTGCGGCCTCTTTTTCCAGCTGCGGGATTGGGTAGCTGTTCTCCATTCCAGCAGAGGATTGTGACTTGTGAGTCTACCCCTGAATAAATAACCCTCTATTATTCTCAATTCTGAACTAGTGTGGGATTTCTTTTTTTTTATTTTTTTATTTTTTTATTTTTGGTTTTTTCGAGACAGGGTTTCTCTGTGGCTTTGGAGCCTGTCCTGGAACTAGCTCTGTAGACCAGGCTGGTCTCGAACTCACAGAGATCCGCCTGTCTCTGCCTCCCGAGTGCTGGGATTAAAGGCGTGCGCCACCATCGCCCAGCGTGTGGGATTTCTTTTAAGTGTCCTTCTTCAGATGAGGACCAACACCTGCAGGTTTTAGCTGTTCCCTGATGGCATTCTTAGCGGTTGCATCTCTGAGTCGGAGGCCAGCTTGGTCTACATCAAAAGCTCTGAGTCAGCTGAGGCTACATCGTGGGACTCTGTCTCAAAAATATCATAAATTACCTTTTAAAGATTTTTGATAGTTACAAGGATGTTGGGTCAGACGTGGGAAGGCAATGCAAGGGACTAAAGGTAGCCCAAGGTGATTTAGCTCTGGTCTGCAACATTTCAGAGCTCCATAATTTTGAGGTCCCTCATCTGACCCTGTGGCCTGTTTAACACATGCTTTTCCTTCGCCTTTCTGTTTTCAGTATCCATTGTTAAATTCCACCCCCTGACGTCTTGTTGAAGATCCTAACTTTTCTATTTACGAGCGATACTGACCAGAAGGCTCTTTGGCCCGTGGGTATTGGCTTTGCTTCTGTCTTTGGCTTTAGCATTAAGGCGGCACCAGCTTCACACATTAAAGTACTATGCTTTTCTACCGTCTGGAAGGTGTAGAATTAGTGTTGATTATTTTAACGTTTGGTAACTTTCTTTAATAAAGCTATCTGGTTCTGATGAATTCTTTTTTATTTTTCAGGAGTTTTAAAATACAAATTCAAATATATGTATATATTAGGCATACAGTGAAGGGGCTCTAGCCAGCTCCAGTGTTGCGAGCATGGCTCTGGCAGGCCTTGCTCTTCTCCTCCGTCCCTCTGCCTTAGATTACATTCCAAAAGCAAACCACCAAGGTTTATCCCCTTACTTGACCACTTGCTCCTCTTGAAACTACCGAGGTCCAGCAACCATCCTCTATCTCCCGTCTTTGTCTCTAATTCTCTGCTCTCTGTCCCTCTGGGGTAAATGAATCTCCTTTGTGCTGAGAACTTGGTCTTGGGGTCTCTGGGCTGGTACCAATCTCTTACAATGTTAGCTGTTTCATATTGGGTGAGTTACGGTAGGGTACGCTGTGTGAGAGATCGATGCCTGTGGCAGTCAGAAGAGGTGTCAGATCCCATGGAACTCAAGTTACAGATGGTTACAAACCACCGTGTGGGTCCTCAGAACCAAACCCAGGTCCCCTGTGAGAACAGGCAGTACTCTTAACCGCTGAGCTCCCTATCATTCTAGTCCTGTCAGAAGTTTCTTAATTCGCCTTTTGAAGTTTTGCTTGCTCCCCCCATCCATAGAGACATTTTGATTTTATTCGTATTTTCAGAAACCCAGGTATTATTTTTTTTGGTTGATTTCCTATATTATTTTTCTATTTTTTCCCATTGATTTCTGCTTTAAACTTCATCTCTCCCAGAGCCTTTGCTGTTGCAAGAAATGCTCTTAACCACTGAACCAACTCACTAGTCTTGTTTGGTTTTAGTTGTTGTTTGTTTGTTTGTTTGAAACAAGGGCTTGATAAATATCCCAGGCTGGCCTTAGACTCTTTTTAAGAATGATTTACTTTTTACTTATGTATTTATCTGTATGAATGTATACCATTTTTACACGGGTGCCCACGAAGTCTTGAAGAGGGCGACAGACTTCTCATTTCTGCTCAACAGTGAAGAGAGTTCAGGGCAGCACAGAGTATCCTCTGAGACCGTTGGATAGGAGTGTCTCACTGGTGCCCCAGTATGACCTCTGCTGACAACAGAGGGGGACAGTGTTGTTGCAGGAGAGCCCTGACTCCCCAGTGGAGATTCTCTGACAATGACCAGCTCGGGTATTTGGAGTTCTTGCAACAGTTGGAGACAGCTAAGCTCTGCCTCTGGTTGTGCAGATAAGAGTGGTGTTTGGCCCCTTCCCTGGAGTCCTTGTCTAGAGAGAGCAGGCTTTGTTGTTTTATCTGTGTCCGTTGGAATTTCTGGGTTGCTAGCTTCTTCAGAGTATGAGCTGGAGGAGGCAAAGGCAAGCCTAGGGGAGTCACTGTCTTGTTCCTTGGATCTCAAGGTCCCTTGCCTGCCGGCTTTTTTTAAATCTACATTTCAGAGTTTGGCCTGTGTCTTATGTATTGTACTCAGGGATTAGCACTGTAGTTAATAAGAGGGATAGAGAAAAGTACATTTACGTTTTATGAAGCAAATATTCTGTCCCATGTTTTAGCATGTAAAATAATTTGTTATTTTTCAACTTTTCAATAGAGCAAAAGAAAAATACATGGGGGTTGGAGAAGTGGCTCAGCAGTTAAAGCACTGGCTGTTCTTCCAGAGGACCCAGGTTCAATTTCTACCATGTCATCTGTTACTCAAGTTCCAGAGGGCCCAGTTCCATCCTCTGGCCTCCTTGGCACCAGGTGCACAAGTTACACGGAAACACACATGGTAAAAACACTCACATACATAAAAGAAAAAAATGCATGTTCAGGGAAAGTTGTCCTTGGAATTTTGAATTTTATCTTTTTCTTGGTTAACAATAAACGGTAGAAAATTGCTACTGGGCCAACCTGGAAGCTGCTGCGTGTGTTCTGACAAGTGTAAGGCTAATCTAAGCTACAATATTCAATAGTTATATAAAGCAAATGCATGTCCACCCTACCCTATGTTATGCAAAGGGTAGTGAAGTGGGGAGTGTCTCCAAAAAAAAGAAAAAGGTTTTATTTTGCTTGAGATAGTCTCCCTGTGTAGCCTAGGCTGATCTGGAACTACCAATTCACCTGCTTTTGGCCTTTCAAATATTGGGATCACAGGCCCGCTCCACAATGCTCAGATGGCAAATGAACTTTTGATATTTTAAACATGCGGTAGAATTATAACTTTGCAGTTATAATGCGTACAGTGAGCAGCACCTGGATTACAGGTGTGTGTGCACTGGGTACTCTCTGTGTGACATGAACACAGGTCGTCTGTGAAGAGAACGTCAGCTGAGGAAATGCCCCCGTCATTTGCCCGCGGGCACGTCTGTGGGTCATTTTGTTGCTGAGCGATTGATGCGGGAGGGACAATGTGATCTGCGCCACCTTTGGGCGGCTGGTCCTGGGTTGTATGAGAAAGCAGGCTCACTAAGCTGAGGCAAGCAAGCCATGAAGGCAAGCCAGCAAGCAGCATTCTTCCATGGTCTCTGGTTCAGTTCCTGCTTGAGCTCCTGCCAGGCATTGCTTGATTGCTAATGGACATGTAAATCAAATAAACCCTTTCTTCCTTGCGACAGTTTGAATAAGATGGCCCCATAGGCTCATAAATTTGCACACTTGGCCATCAGAGAATGGTCCTACTTGAGAGGGGTTAGGTGATATGACCTTGTTGGATGACGTCTGGCCCTGGGGGTGGGCTTTGGGGTTTGGGGGCCTAGAAAATAGGCCGAGTGTTTCCCTCTTCCTGCTGCCTGAGGATCTGGATGTAGAGCTCTCAGCTACCTCTCCAGAACCATACTTCCTGCCATGATGCTAATGGACTAAACCTCTGAAACTGTAAGCCAACCCCAAGTAAATGTTTTCCTTCATAAGAGTTGCCATGTTCATGGTGTCTCTTCCCAGTAGAAACCCTAAGACAGTACCCCAGTTACTCTTTAGAGGGCTTGAGCCACAAATACCTGTAAGCAAACTCTGGAAATTTATTCCTGGTGACAGATGTTGCTGATTTTTTAGCTTAACAGAAAATTGTAAAGACAGCTAGTGGTCATTAGCATTTCCTTACAGGAATAGTGAAAGTAGGTTGTGTAGAATTGTTTTTATTTTATTTTGTCTATTTATTTAGACTGGCTCTTATGTAGCTCAGGTTGACCTCAAAGTAGCAACGCAGCTGAGGATAACCTTGAACCTCTGATTCTCCCGCTTCCACCTCCCAAGTACTGGGATTGCAGGCCTACACGCAACATTCAGTTTTAGGTAGCAACTGAGCCCAGTTGCCACAAATGCTAAGTAAGCACCAATTGAATTGCATTCCCAGTTCCTGTGTGATCGGTTTTAAAGTCTGACACTGCATTTTAGTTGTGTTCTCATGTGGGAGTTTAAATCTATCCCCCATGGCCGTAAATAAACATGGTCCTACAAGATCTGCTCAGGGTAGCCGGGGAAGCCAGCTACCTAACTGAACTTGGTTGATATTCAACTCTGGCATTTCTGCCTGAAGCGGTTGAAGGAAAAGGTAGTGTACTCTGCCCTTCAGGAAGGATTAGCAGGCTGCCGTTAGGATTGATGGAACCAGATCAGAGGAAAAGTCCACCATGAGATCATCTGGGAAACTGTTCGTGTTCTGTAGAGCGTGACCTGTTTTTTCCCTCTTACCCACTTGTTCAGGGAGCCTCTCCTGGACCAAACATCCAACGAAGTGTGCACTGTGTTCTCATCAATATCATTTCAATCACAAAGGACGTGTCCGTTAGCGGGTATTACATTAAACAAAATGTAGCACTAAAACAGGAAGCGAATGCTAAGGTGAGTTGTGATTTTCTTGAGTCGCAGAAGCAAATCAATTGTTAAACATCCAAGTTATCACAGAGCTAGCTGATAAACCAATAATGAAAACCCTAGACAGACAAGGATGAGAGGAGCTGTTCTGTCAGGTCAAACACAAGGGGATACAGTAAGAACGGAATCTTACATCATTTCATTGTGACCTTGAGACCTACCCCTCACCAATAACTTACCTGTGATTGATAAGAAATGTAAAAGATTGATCATGCCCAGCATTGGCAATAGGGGAAGAAAATAAACCCTTTGACACATGGCCGGCAGGATGACACACTGATGAGCTTTAGGAATGTGTTCTAGTTTGACATTTTTTGTTATTGTGATAAATACTCTAATAAAAAGCAACTTGGCTTACACTTTCAGGTCACGGCCCATTGTCAAGGCTTACACTTCCAGGTCACGGCCCATTGTCAAGGCTTACACTTCCAGGTCACGGCCCATCGTCAAGTGGGACGTCAGGGCAGGAGCGCAAAGCAGTAATCGTAGAGGAATGACGCTGCTACCTCACTCTCTGGCTCACTCACAGACCCATGCTTAGCCTGCTTTCTTAGACCACCTAGGACCTGCCAAGGGATGGTGCCACCTGCATGTGCTGGACCCTTTCAGTAAAGACAGTGCCCCCATAGAAATGTGCACAACCAATCTGAGCCAGGCAATTCCTCAGCTGAGGCTTTCTTCTGAGATGATAACTCAGGGTGTAGTACACCAATACTTGAGGCTAACTGTGACAGAGGGATAATTAAACAAATTCCACCGAAAATTTAAAATACACTTATTATTTGATCCACTAGTTCTACTGTGACTGAAAACCAGGATGTAATTGTAAAAGTATGCTTCACTGTAAGCGTAGAGATGTTCATTAAACATTAATAACAATAATGCCTTAGACATCGCCTCAAGCATGCCTGTTTGGGAATCAGGCAAACAAACTGTGGTGTGGCTTCCTCATGGCTCCACAAATCAGGAATCAGAGAGCTTAGGCCAGGAGCAGGGTTGTGCCGTAACCTTCAAGACCTTCCCACAGGGGCTGGAGAGATGGCTCAGTGGTTAAGAGCATCGCCTGCTCTTCCAAAGGTCATGAGTTCAATTCCCAGCAACCACATGGTGGCTCACAACCATCTGTAATGAGGTCTGGTGCCCTCTTCTGGTCTGCAGACATACACACAGACAGAATATTATATACTATATACATAATAAATAAATAAATAAATAAATATTTTTTAAAAAAAAGACCTTCCCACAATCAGTGTACTTTTGCCAGGCAAGCCACACCTCCTGAAGATTTCATGACCACAAGAATGGCAGTGCACACCTTTAGTCCCGGCACTGGGGAGGCAGAGGCAAACAGAGCTCTGTGACTTCAAGGCTAGCCTGATCTACACAGTGACTTCCAAGACAACCAGAGCTACACAGTGAGACCCATATTACCACCCAGCAACCGTCTGTATTTCTTGTTTGCTCTTGAAAAAGAAATTACCTCACCCAATGAGCACAGTCAAATGTCTGATACATTCAAATGAGTCGATCAAGTTCAAAATGTTCAAGTCTCTATATGTACAAGTTGAGACCTTCATAAGAAAATTGAGGCAGCTGGGCATGGTGCCACACGCTGATGTGGGAGTGTCATATATCAATCTGTTGATTTCATTGGTTAAGTAATAAAGAAACTGCTTGGCCCTGATAGGTTAAAACATAGGTGGGAGGAGTAAACAGAACAGAATGCTGGGAGGAAGAGGAAGTGAGCAGAGAGAAATGCCATGCTCCGCTCTCCGGGGCAGACGCACACAATGAAGCTCCGACCCAGGATGGATGTAGGCTAGAATCTCCCTGGTAAGCCACCTCGTGGGCTACAAAGATTATTAGAAATGGGCTAGTCCAGGTGCGAGAGTTAGCCTAGAAGAGGCTAGATATAATGGGCCAAGCAATGTTTAAAAGAATACAGTGTCTGTGTAATTATTTTGGGTAAAGCTAGCCGTGGGGGCGGCCGGGTACCAGGGACGCAACCCACCACTCCTTATTACAACAACACGCCTTTAATCCCAGCTCTTGGGAGGCAGAGGCAGGCAGATCTCTGAGTTTGAGGTCAGCCTGATCTACAGAATAAGTTCCAGAACAGCCAGGGATACACAGAGAAACCCTGTCTTGAAATGCCACCCCCACAAAGAGGGAGGGAGGGAGGGAGGGAGAGAGAGAGAGAGAGAGAGAGAGAGAGAGAGAGAGAGATTTGATATCCCATCTTCTCATTTTGGCTGTGTTGCAAGCCACCTGAATGTTCTAGACATCAGTTCTCTCTCTCTCTCTCTCTCTCTCTCTCTCTCTCTCTCTCTCTCTCTCTCTCTCCCTCACTCATATTGGGGATGAATTTGAATGACTAGGCAAGCACTGTGACACTGAGATTCACTCCTGTACTTATTTTTTTGAGATAACTATTATGTAACCCAAGCTGCCCATGATCCTTCTGCTTCTGCCTCCTGAGTGCTGGGAATACAGGCATGTGCCACCCTGCCTAGGACGTAAAGTCAGGTCCTGTATATTGTGACATCTGGGTAATTATGTCTAAATCTACGTGAAATTTCCATCAATCCAGATTTCATTCCTTCATTTGCTAACTCTAAAGAGGCCCAGATGCATTAGAACAAACCCTCACATTGAAACTGCAGCCACTGCCGGTGAGCTTGAGATCTGCTGGTGACCACCAAGTGCAGTCCCCGTTATGTCAGTTCACCAGTTTGTTCGCAGAACACAGTGTGGGCTGTTGAGTGTTGAGCAGCTTCGAGCATTGCTCCAGGGTAGCTAGAATTGGGCTCCTTAATAAGTGGAGGCCAGCAAAGGCTTCACTAACTTATTTGTCGAAGTGTGACTTGCATTTAGTATGTTCCGAGTCACAGGGATCAGCTCAAATCTTCACACATGCACGCACCTTACACTAGGCTTGGCCTCCACCCAGATCAAGTGCCCAGCAGCCTTCATGTGCCACTCGAATAAACAGACAACAGAGGCAATCGCTATCCTGGCCTTTGACACTAAAGATTTGTTTTCATGGTTTTATTCTTTTATTTTCTTATTCTATTTTAACTCTAACTCTTTCTCTCTCTCTCTCTCTCTCTCTCTCTCTCTCTCTCTCTCTCTCTCGTGTGTGTGTAAGAGAGAGGGAGAGAGTGTGTCTATTTTAACTTCTCTCATGTGTGTGTGTGTGTGTGTGTGTGCGTGTGTGTGTAAGAGAGAGGGAGAGAGTGTGTCTATTTTAACTTCTCTCTCTTGTGTGTGTGTGTGTAAGAGAGAGAGGGAGAGAGTATGTCTATTTTAACTTCTTTCTCTCTCTCTCTCTCTCTCTCTCTCTCTCTCTCTCTCGTGTGTGTGTAAGAGAGAGAGGGAGAGAGTGTGTATATTTTAACTACTCTCTCGTGTGTGTGTGTGTGTGTGTGTGTGTGTGTAAGAGAGAGGGAGAGAGTGTGTCTATGTGGGTGTTTGCAGGTGGAAGGCAGAGGACCATTTGCCAGAGTATGGAATATGTTTCCCCCTTCCTCCGTGAGGATCCTGGATGGAACTCAGGTTGTCAAGCTTCCCCACCACCTCACGGGTTCTGTTAAGGTAGAAGTCATGCAGACTAGGTTGCTTAAGCACAAGGGGACAAATGTGTTTTAATCTGCTTCATCCTTTAAAGAACACCTTTCACCGCCTCTCATCTTCCCTGAGCTCACCGTGTTCTTTTCAAAAACCGTCATGCAAAAGATCTTAGATTTAATATAACTCTTTCAAAGGAGAATTTTTCTAGGGCCCCTCTCTTTATGGTTTATTTATGCTTGAACTTCTGGCATGCTCTAGAGATCAGAGAAAACTTAACAAGGTGGAACGAGGAAATGAATTAGAGAAGGATTTTGACGTTTTTCTTTTTGTCCAAGTCTGCTTTCCCCTCCTGTTCTAGCTCTCACCACCTTTTCCTCTGTAGCTCTGCACAGTCACAGAAATGTGTCTCACGACTCAAAACATTATGGCATACTTGACATTTAGGACAAATGCGGGGAGAAGCTGGGGAAACGCTCAGGCTCAGGGTTTCCGAGCGAGCACTGATGGCCCTTGCAGAAGACCTGGGTTCGGTTCCCAGCGCCCACACGGAGGCTCACAAGCATCTGTACAGTCAGTTCTAGAGGCTCTGACACCCTCTCCTGGCCTCTATAGGCACCGCATGCACATGGTACACAGATCATCTACATGTAGACCAAACACTTATAAATTATATGTATATATATGCATACATATATACATATGTATTTTAAAGAAAGAATGTTTGCAGAAAGATTACTGAGTTTGAGCATAGACACCCCAGGGAGGCAAGTCCTGAATGCATTCTCTCTCTCTCTCTCTCTCTCTCTCTCGTTCTCTCTCTCTCTCTCTCACACACACACACACACAAAAACTAAGCAACCATTCAGTGATATTTCAGGCTGTTACCCAACAGGAGTTGGTAAAGGAACTAGGAAACAGGCATGGAATGAAGGCTCTGGAGCCTGGATTTAGGATTATATTCGAGGAGGCAAGTATGAACACCGACAGCACAAGTGTCTATTAAAGCAGAGGAAGGTGGGGGCATGGAGGAGAAGCACCCTTAAGGAACTCAAGCTGGGCTAACATCGGTGCCGCTTACAACACTTATTATTTATTATACATGCCAAGCGGGACTTCCAAATGATCTAGACTGCTATTATAGGCCAGTGGAATGAATATATATATATTAGGAGACAGCTGCCTAAGGAGAAAACCATCCTGAAATGTCTTCATTTATTGAGCAAAAATAGTTTCAGATGACCATACCCATCAGCTAGGAGCTAAGAAATAGCTAGCAACACCGCATGACAGGACTGTCCCCTAGTAAAGAGCCACTAATCAGCTAGGGTCTCAGGTTGACAAGATGGCTCAGTTTGTAAAGCACCATCCACACAAGCATACAGACCTGAGTTCACACTCCCAGAACCCAAGTAAAAAGTTTATCATGGTGGCAGGCGCCTGAGTCCCTAGCGCTGGAGGGGCAGAGGCTAGCAGTTCCCTTGAAGGGCACTGGCCAGCTCGCCTAGCTGAATTGAAACACCCAGCCTCAAAAACAAACAAACAAACAAGCAAGATGAAGGGTGATCAGAAATGACTCCTGATGCTAGCTGCTAGCACACGTATGTACACATGTGCGTACATATGCATGCTTACACTCACTACACGTCACCTCCCAACACACAGAAAATGTATACATCATCAGACGGCCGAGACTCATCACGCGTCAGGGTCCCCCAGAAGAACACAGGAGACACTAAAGATGCGTGTTCATACAGGTTCTTCATGCTGGATGTGGTGGCTCATGTCGTTAATCGCAGCACTCAGGAGGCAAAGGCAAGTGGGACTCTGTGAGTTCAAGGCCAGCCATGGCTCCATAATAAAACCCTGTCTAAGAAAAGAGCGGGGAGGGCATAGGCTTTGTTAGTCTAATAAATTTGTCCTTCCAACTTAACATTCCATATTTATTTTGGGGGACCTTTGAAGAAGATAAGATAAG
>JAQJZF010000027.1:32333001-32338001 GCA_028537955.1 Microtus californicus
TGTGCGCCACCACCACCCAGCCATATTTTTAATTCTTTAACATTGTCATTTAAGAGTCTTCCCCCAGTCCTACAAAGCCCTTTGGCAAGTGTGTTATTCTCTCTTTTCTCCATTAGACACATATTTTAAGAATGGAACCACTGGTTGGATGGACTGGCAAACCCTGGGGAGTCAGAAGAAGGAGCGTTGTAAATTCTAAGTCAGTCCGGCCCACATAGCAAGACTCTGTTTCACATAGAAAAGAAATACGAAAACCTACCATTTCATTGTTACTTGTGCACTGTGATTTTTATGTAATTAGTTGAAAATATTCTTTTATAAAGGAGGAAAGAAACCCATCTTCTTCAGTAGGGCCTAGTTCAGTAAGTCTACCTCGCCAGGGAAACGTCTCTTTGCTACACATTGGAACTACTACAGAAACCACAACCAATCAGAATGCAGAGTTGTGGAGCCCAGTCCCGCTGGATACAAAACACACCCCATAGGTAAGGCTTTTGGGGAAGACTGCAGAAGAGGGGGCAGAAAGATTGTAAGGCCCAGAGGACCCAGGGGTTGGCTGTGAGATTATAACCCCTAGGAACACCGTAGAGCCTCGCCAACATGACTGGCAAACGTGACAGCATGACTCACAGACGTGAGCTGAGCTAGGACAGCAACAACAGACATATCAAAGAGGATGGGGGAAAGCCACACGGCCTCAACCCTGCACAAAGAGCTACAGGCAAGTAAGGAATGCTGAGTGGGAGAAATAGTCTCCAGGAAAGAGCACACCAATTGCTTATCCAATACTCACTGGCCAGCCCTGAAAACACAGCTATGACTAACAGAGAACAGACCGAACAGGTTATATTTAGGAATAAATATGTATACATAGATCCATTTGTATATGTGTAGGCATATATGTGCGTCACAACAACTAATGAGGAAAGAGGCCATGAATTTGAAAGACAGCAAGGAGGGGCGTATGGAAAGGTTTGGAGGGAGAAAGTGGAAGTGATATGGTGATATAATAATCTCAGGAAAAAGAAAAGGAAAGAAACAAAAAGCTAAAGTACCGGAGAAACTCAAAATATGTTCCAGAATGATTACAATAATAAGGGTGTGGCCTTAGAAACCCAGTGTAGTGGCACACACCTTTAATCTCCACGCTCAGGAGGCAGAGGAAGGAGATTTCTGAGTTTGAGGCCAGCCTGGCCTACAGAGTGAGTTCCAGGACAGTCAGGGCTACACAGAGAAACCCTGCCTTGAAAAACAACCCCAAAAAAGGGGCCTGGAGAGATGGCTCGGTGGTTAAGAGCACATACTGTTCTTCCTGAGGACCTGAGTTCAATTCCCAGCACCCACATCAGGAGGTTTCCAACTGCCTGCAGCCCCAGATTTAAGGGGTCTCACACCTCTGACCTGTAGGCACTTGCATCCATGAGCATTATCTCTCTCTCTCTCTCTCTCTCTCTCTCTCTCTCTCTCAAACACACACACACACACACACACACACACACACACACACACACACAGGAAAAGATAAAGAGGATAGAAAGAAAGAAGAAAGCCTTAGGTTAAACATTGCATACGAGCATGTTTGACTGACAGAAATAAGAAGAGAACAAACAGGAATGCACTCAGAGGCGAGAAAGGACAAAGGGCTGAGTAAACCTAAAGTATCATAGATCATAGTCAATTATAGATCCTCTGTAGATTTCACAAATGGCAGCTGGACCATTCATAAGCCAGATGTCAACTGGTGACAGCTATTCTTGTCCCATGTGACCTCAGCATGATGGGTAAGTACCGGAAGTACACAGGCCACTTTCTTTTTTGAAAGAAGCTTCTGCACTGATCCTGGATGCATTCAGTCTGCGGAGACTCCTGTTTCACCCCCAAGTCTGACCCCCACCCACACACAGCAGACCACACCATCAGAAGGAACTGTGTGGCTCTTCCATCGGCTCACATCCTTCGCGGTGACAGCCTGTGTCATTGATTTTCCTGCTGCTTTTTTTGTTTTGTTTTGTTTTTCAAGACAGGGTTTCTCTGTAGCTTTGGTGCCTGTCCTTGAATTTGCTCTGTAGACCAGGCTGGCCTCGAACTCACAGAGATCCACCTGTCTCTGCCTCCCGAGTGCTAGGATTAAAGACGTGCGCCACCACAGCCGGGGTTTCCTGCTGCTTTGTATCTTAAATTTACTCAGTGTGTGATGAGTTTTGATCGTCAACTCGACAGGACTTCGAAAGGCCAGGGAAGAAACTCTTAGAGCGTTGGCTCCATCGGTTGAATTCACTGATGTGGGAAGACCCAGCCTGGAAGTGGGAGGCACAGTTCCTGGTTTGGGATCCTGGACAGGATGAATAGTGAAAGCTAGCTAGGCGCTAAGCACACATGCACTTAGAGTTCTCTGCTGTTGACTGTGGATATGACGTGATTAGCTTCTTCAGTGATAGACTGCAGCCGGAATTGTTCCCCGTGCTCTGGCTGCCTGAGGGGGGCAGCACAGTGGCCCTCAGGTGGCACACGGCCCATCTTCTTCCTGATTCGTGGAGCTCATTTATTTCCAACTCTGCCACTCCAACTTCGTCCACATCTTTCCAAGCTTTAAGTCTTCCAGTGACAGGGTCACGAAGGTGGCTTTCAGGCCCCAAATTCCTACTGTGTTTTCCACAGCTTTGCCATCAGGAGTTCCACAACCATGCTGTTCCAGAACCATCTGGCACACATGCATACACACCTGTCCTTCAACATGGCCGTGGTAAAACCACTGCATGGACTTAACTATGTTTCCCTCCCTCAGAGTGAGGCGACAAACGAGATCTCACTCCTTTTTGTAAAGGGACGAGCTACTCTAGAGAACATCTTTTAAATTGACCTAGTCTTGTGAAACGTGTTGTCATTACGGGATAGTCTTGGTTTTTAAATGAGAAATGCAAGTACAACTTGCAGACTTTTAAGCTGAAAATCTTGAGTTAGTTCCCCTGAACCCATAGGATAGGAGAAAACTTACCCCCCCCCCCGCTGCCCTTTGACCTCTACATGCACACACACATACGAGAGAGAGAGAGAGAGAGAGAGAGAGAGAGAGAGAGAGAGAGAGAGAGAGAGAGAGATCGCATTCATAGTACATCAGGCTCTTCCTGAGCCGTATGGACTCTAACTGGACTCTGTCTTAACACGCGACCACAAGTTTCTAGATCTTGCTGCCCTTTCTGACCTTGCCTGCACACGGAAGCCCAAAGGAGGGAAGATGCCCTTGGCCTGCTGGCCTAGCCCACACAGGCATCGTCTGCCAGTCACTACAACCCAGCGTCCCTGAAACACACCACCTCTCCTCACCCATCAGGAGATAATCCACTTTGTTACATCTCTCTGGTTCAGCCCAGCAGTGAAGAAACTTGGACAATGTCTGTGTTTTCCAAATCCACAGAAACTGTGCCACCAAGAGTGTTAAAACCAAGGTCTGTTCTGATTATATTCTAGTCAAGTAGCAAAGTGGTGAAGCTGACAGACACGTGGGGTAAGAAGAGAGGACTCACAACAGACACTATATAAGAGAACGGGTATGTGCAAAGAGATCGGTCTTCAGAACTGTGCAGAGTGTAGAAATGCTTATTCTTGGTTTCTTTAAACTCGCCAGTCTGTTTCCTCTTTGTAACAATTTGATTGCATCCATATGTCTCCCATCGAGTTCACACACCCCTGGCCCCGCCTGCCGCCTAGAGGGGCTAGCTTCACTGGAAGGTCTTCCTGATGCAGCCATGGGTTTACCGCCTCCTTCTGCTTCCCTCCCTCCCCCTTCCCTTGTCCTTCCTCCTCTCCTTCTCTTCTGCCTCTCATCATGGACTCCTAGACTGCTAGCATTGCCTGCTCTGGGCAGCAAGCCCGTGAGAGGAGGGGAGTTTCTGTGGAGATCCTGTTGTCTTTTAACAGATTCATGAGCAAGGTTAAAAAAAAAAATCTGGATATGGTAGAGTTTAAGGAGTATGTCTCACACACACAACAACAATCTCTTTTAGTTGGGAACACACACAAATAAGGTAGGAGACAGAGCCAGACACAACAAACCTTTCAGGTTTGGGAGGAGTCTCTTGGAATGGCTGATTAAAATTGGCTGGCCTCATGGCTTTCTAAGATCGCTCTGTGTATACAGACAAAGGCAGGCACTGTTTCCCGTTTGTCTCCGTGTTTAGAAATTCTTGTCTTTTTTACATTCAAGGTTTGGGTTCTGTCATGGTTTTCAGATAGGAAATATCCCCCACAGGCTCTTGTGATGAGGGGTTGCTTCCCAACTGCTGGTGGTGTGGGATCTATTTTGGAAGGTCCTAGAAACTTTAGAATATGGTATCTCGTAGCTGGAGGAAGTATGGATTTGAAGGTGATACTTGGTCCCTGCCCAGTCCCCCGTCCTCTGCTTTCTACCCACCGCGTGGTGAACATTCTTCTCTACACACTGTTCTTTTTTTTTTCAATTTTTTTAAATTTATTTATTTTACATATATAGTGTTCTGGGCACCAGATCTCATTATAGATGGGTGTGAGCCATCATGTGGTTGCTGGGAATTGAACTCAGGACCTCTGAAACAGCAGTCAGTTCTCTTAACCTCTGAGCCATCTCTCCAGCCCCACACTGTTCTTATCCAGTGTATAGGACCAAGAAACCACGGAGCAAGCCCTCTGAAACTGTGACCCCAGACGTGCCCCTTCTCCTTAGTTGTGTTCGCTCAGAAAATGGTTGTAGCTACACAAAAAGAATTAACATACGCCCAAGAAGTATGAGGACACTTTTTTAAAACTCAAGTGTGGAACTCAAGGGTAATTTCTCATCATCAAGCCCTGGGGTTGGGTAGGCAGGCCAAGGCCACCTCTTGATAGACGGGCCGAGGAAGAGCCAGGAGTAGGAGAAGCTTCTGCTACAACTTGCCCATGGCCGTGACAGCACATGGGAGACAGGGGTACCAGACCGTTAGTCTTCTACTCTGAGAAGGGGGCGTTCTCCTCCCAAAATGCTTTTA